>JAUYWG010001043.1:0-10329 GCA_034779775.1 Enteromius afrohamiltoni
GGTAGGAACGTTAATATTCGGGAGATGGTTCCCGCTGCCGGCGGTCGGGAAGGGCCACAGAGGGGCGCTCCGTGACACTTTAATATCTACATATAGAGTAAATGGGAAAAAATATTAATTAATATTAATGCCTATACAAATACAAATATGATAGCCTGCAACCCTTTGCAATTCTGGTGTGTTGAAATAAAAAATAAAAAAAGACCCAATATATTTCCAATTATTTGAATTTATTATTATTAATTTTTTGAAGACAGAAAGTGATAGCTGCATTGGAAATTGCATTGCATTTTTTTTTTGCACTGTTAGCTTTTTGAATTTCCTTAATGATCATATAATGGTAGAGTTTTAGTAAATGTCTTTGCTGAAAGTGAAATCCTTTATTTTTTTCATTTTTGTTTCGGTACATTAAAACGTTAAAGAGTCTCCAAGGTCAGATAAAGCGGATCATGTTAATGTGCATTCATAACACCAGATATAGAAATCATGTCACTTATTTACATACAACTCAAATAACTTATAAATCAAATAACAAATAACTTTGCATCCCATCCCAGTATGGAGACTGGTGTGTATTTATTTCTCATCCACACACTCGTGATGCTGAATGTCCCTCGTCCCTATTTGTATTCAGTCTGAGTTTTTATTGACACAAGAAACCTCTTTACAATAAACAATCCGCACACCAAATTAAGATAATGGCAATAACGGAAGCTCGCCTTCATATTCTAAGTGCTGGGAAGGTCAGACGTGTGCCTATGAATGCGTCAGGTGAAAAACCCATCAAGAATGTCGAGGCGGGCAACAGCCAGAGTTTCTATCAAGCCTTAATATCTACTGTCTGAGTTTGAGTAACTGCCTTGTCGGAGATGTATCGATGAAATAGGCTGGAACCTGCTCTGTCAGCCCGGACTAAATAAGCACAAGACTGATAAGTTCCCACAGTAAGAGTCTAAAGGTCATTAATACATTACCTGTTGGGACTAGCGAACACTGCAGAGGAATGTATTGATTTTTTTTTCACTTTAGGTTTTTTCCTTCCTTTCCTCTGCCTGTAGGACATGACTGTTCCTCTGTGGGCTGTTTTATCTTTTAGATTTACAGCACATGGTTTGTCCCAAATTATTCAGACAAGCTGTATGATTTAATGGTTGATATGAAATGTTTTATTTTTTTATGTTATTTAGTGGTCCGGTTTTTGTGTACAGATTTGTATACAATAATTTAGCTTGATTCAGTGGCTTTATTTGTGTGTCTGTCTGTTGTTGTTGTTGTTGTTTGTGTTATTGTTATAACAATAGTAAAAATAATACTTATTTGTAATTAATTATATTGTATTATACATTTATATATAAAGTTGTAATAATTTATAACCAATTTGTAATTAATTATAATTTGATAGAATTTAAACATTTATGTTTGTGTACATAACATTTAAAACATTTAAACTCATGCATTAAATTATTACTACTACTACTACTACTAATTATTATTATTAATAATAAAATGTATGAAACAAAATTATTAGGCATTATTAATGATGAACAAAAATGTTTTTGTTGTTATTGGTATAATATTTATTAAAAATACTAATATTAATATAATTATTTGTAACATTGGTATTTTGTTAAAACATTTTTAAACCGTTTGTATTTTTATAAATGTCAAATCTGAAACATTTACAACACATGCATTAAGGTGTTGTTCTTATTGATGATGATGATGGTAGCAGTAGTGATAATAATAACAGTAGTAGTTGTAATATTTCTTAATATTATGAAAATGTATTTCAAAGACAATTTATAATTGTTATAATTGTTGTGTTTTGTTTTTATTGGTATAATAATCATTTCCTGTTATGTTATAATAATAATAATAATAATAATATAAGCTTCATTTAACAACGTTGTATTTTAATTTTGTAATTATATTTGTCTAAACAGGTTTGAAACATTTTTACCCAACTCGTGCAATAAATTAATTAATATTATTAAATGCTTATTTTAAAACTTATTTATAAAGTAGGCATTATTGTTTTTATTATATTTGTAGTGTTATTATATTTTAAACCAATTCACAAATAGGCGCAATTTATGTTTGTCCAAATAATGATTAGGAAACATTTAAGCATTTTGTCTAACACATCCATCTAGTTATTATTATTAATCACAAGCAATAATGACTATTATTAGTACATTTTATTTTCAGTATAGCTTTAGAATTGACTCTGTCCTCTCTACTCTGTAGTTAAACATCTTGCCTCCGGACACATGCACAGAGTTCAGTTTCTCCAGGAAGGGTCAGCTGATCGTCAGCGCGAGTCGTCCGTCCAGCAGCCTGGGATCCGTGGTGTCTAACGGCACAGCTTCAACTAACACCGCTTCCTCTGAGCAGCTCCAGAGATGGATACACGCAGCGGCAAAGGTGGGATATGTTTTATGTTATTTTTCAATGTCATAAACGTTGTTTTATTTACAGTGCCAAATACGAACTATAATATTAGATTTAATCAATATTAAACATAAACATAATTTCTGCTATGTTTTGGTTGTTTATACAGTTACTGTGAATTAATTTTTTTTTTTTTTAACTCAGGGAAGAAAGACAGAGCTCATCAGCCTGCAGAAGCCACTGTCTGGAGGTCTGGGTTTCAGTGTGGTCAGCCTGAGACCAGAGGGGGTCGGCAGTCACGGTGTGTTCGTCAGACAGGTGCAACAAGGGAGTGTTGCGGACAGGTTTGTTCAGAAATCCATCCCTTTTGCTGTGCAAATATGTTGATTTAGGTCCCTAATACCTGTGCACTTGCATAGTAACTAGATGTGTACGTATTATGTAAAAAATAAGTATTGTTACCCATGTCCTGTTACACTTTTGTACTTAAACAAACCATTGTGAGTGTTAAATGTGTGTAGTTACAGAAACCTCTGGTTACTATGTAAGTACATGGGTATTAGGGACACTTAATGTAAAGCGGGAACCAAATTAATCACATGGAAAATAATAATGATATTTTTTATCTCCAGGAATGGAAGATTGCAGGAGAACGATCAAATTCTGGCAATTAACGGGATTCCTCTGGATCAGAGCGTGACGCAGCAGCAGGCCATCGCTCTCCTCCAGCAACAGAGAGACCGAGTGGAGCTGGTGGTGGCCAGAGACGCTGCGGCCAAACCCCGACTCTCCACATCTGGACTCGTTCAGACGGTACGGTCACTGCATTGTGTTGTCATCTCTTATAGTTGGGTAAGCTACTTTGAAACCATAGCTTGATGGTTTAAAAATCAAACATGGCACCTGTGGCACTTGTTGGATGGCAGTAACATCGAATCAAACATCAAAAATCGCTTTTCTGTGACTAAACTTCATGGCATCAGACGTTCACATATTTGATTAGAACTGCAGCATGTGTTATTTTTGGCTTTTACATGGTTTTTAAGTTTTATTTTACCTACTGAATGAGTCCAGTATTTACCAAGGCCTAACAAACTTAGCTTAGTTTATATTGACATTTTATATTTGACGAGATACACAGATGATGATCAAATCCAGTGACAGAAATGATAACAAATTGCTTAATTATCTTGATTTAACCTGCCTGAGCTACAAACTGTAATTCAGCCTAAACTAAGAGTGTATTTATTTGTCCTCTTCACATTGTTATAATGTGATCCTCAGGAAAATAAAGCCCTTAAAACATCCTGTTATAATCTGAACGTGTCTAAACCAAAAACAGAAAGAGAACGAAATGCGCAAGCTTTCTCAGGTTCATCCGAAAGACCGAAAGAAATCAACTCGGAAGAAAAGGAAAATGAGGCTGGAAAGACCAACAGCCAGTAGATGAACTGCATTAACCTAAGCCTTCAACAATAAACACAACGCTTCCCTCTCGTCTCCTTTAATTAAGTACCCTAACCCAACCGCTCTCAAATTAACGGCGAATACACGCAGAGATTTCCTCTTTCTGGAAAAATGACAGCCGTTTTGATGTGGTCTCACCATTACAAGCTAGGTTGTGTATTTTTGCTTATTTTTTCGATTTGAAATGTTTAAGATCCTTGATTTGGGACCATGTCCTGCATATCATAGCCAGACTTTGATTTAATTTGTGTGCTGTTCCATTTCAGAGTTGTGTTTAATGGAGCAAAAGTCTGGTTTTTATTGGATTGCTTGTTGCGGAGCCAAACTCTCTGTCACCAGATGTCAACAAAGTAGTCAGTGCCGCTGAACTTGTTTATAAGTCAGATTAAGTGTCTGTTTGTTGCGCTCTATAAAATAAAATAGATTTTATCGCAAACATGACTCGACACCACAAACGCAGAAGGCAGTAGAGTGTACAGAAGGCTTGGCCAAGATGTGGTACTGTCGATTATTGTGATGTCTTGAAAAATAAATAAATAAATATATGATTCACCATTAAAAAAAAAAAAAAAAATCCTAATCAATGTATTTTTTTACACATAATAATAATAATTTAGTAGTATTTATACTAGGGTCATCAGTCATTTTTTTTTTTTTTTTACTTTTGTAAATCAATTTTACATTGCTTAATTTAATATATTTAGTATTGCAATTAATAATAAATTATCGTGTTTTGTAAATAATATACATTTTTGAATCTATTTGTCATCCGTAATTTATATACACTAATAAACACAATAAATACTGCAAGTGTGTTTGTACGCATTTCATTTATACTAATTAAAAATGCTAATTTGGCGTTAAGGGTAATATTTTAATATACTTGTTTTTATTTAATTGAACAATTGAATTGTATTTATTTTTAATTTATCTATTCAGACAAGTATTTAAAATTGTGAATTTGTGTGATTTAATATGATTAATTCTAATACACCTTTATTCATTTTACAATTTTTTGTTGTCAGCCCTATTTTATCTTGTCTATAGAAACAGTTTATTTATCCCCTTTTGAAAAATATAATTTTGATCCATTTTTACAATTTTACGAAACACAACAAAAGTTTAACAAGTTTTACAAAACTTTTACAAAATGAAAAAAAAAAAAATACTGATGATATATATATATATATATATACACACACACACACACACACACACACACAAGTGTTGTTATTATTGTGACTAAAAATGATAATGATGCTGTTTTTTGTTTTTTTTTGGTGGGGGGGGTGACCTGGACATGTTTTTTCCGAGATTCACCCTTGTTGATCATGAAAAATGTAAGCCCTTGTTACTCAAAACTCAAAACGCATTGTTTTCTTATTACGTTTAAATACCTGTCAGTCTGAGACTCTGGAATTACTAATGTCAATCATCATATGTCGGCTTAAAAGCTTAGCAATGAAGACGTCACTCCACAAGCATGTATTATGTCCTCTTGCTAACCCCCTTTTCAAACAGACCCCCACCATCCCTTCCATTTCAATCTATTCTCTTATCGTTTAAAGCTGAGAAAATATTTATCTATTTAAGATTGTTAGGACCCCAAGGGATCATGGCTCCATTCCTTAAATGGAGGAGAGCAGGAGCAAATGTAGCTGAGGTATATTTTTCCTCGCTACCCCATGTCCTTCTATCTCTCTATAGACCCAGACCTCTGAAACCCTTGAAAATATCTTGAATCCTAATTATACTCCATTGGAAAGACTTATGTTGCAGTGCTCCGGGATTCTCACTCCTGGAGGAATAACATCCAAGCCTTTTCCCAACGGACATGTTTTCTGCCTCCCACAATGGCATTCTCATTAACCATCGCTAATGTATATATGTTTATGTAAGCTGCAGCCTGAAGGAAATACGGCTGTTTGTGGAAAGAAATCTAGCTGTATTTGTTGGGTTTGTGTCATCAGTGTTTGCTGTGTTTGAATCCTCCGACAGATTTATTACAGGATTGCCAGGCGTCTTCAGAGGAATAGGAGAGTCAAAAATGACATTTTGTGAAACTTTTTGTATTTTGCAGAAACATAATTGTTTAAATGCTTTTTTTTTTTTTGTCTTATGTTTTTAGCTTGTTTTTTTCCCCCACCATTGTTTTCTGTTTTGTTTTGCCATCTTTTCATTTTCTTTTACTTTTAGTTTTTGTATGTGTAGTTACCTTACTTTCATTGTTTTATTTTTAAGTTTGTTGTTGTCTTGTTTCTTTTTGTTTTGTTTGTTTTTTATTGTGTTTTTGGTTTTGTTTTGCAGTATTATTTTTATTATGACTTTTTTGCATTTTATTTGTAGTTTTTTTTTCTGTAGTTTCTTTTTATTTTTGTTTTATTTTTATGTTTTGTTTTGTTTATTTTTGCATTCTATTATTATTATTATTATTATTATTTGCAATTGTATTTTGTTTATTTGGTTTATTTTTCAATTTATTATTAATTTTATTTGTATTTTTTATTTTATTAATATTATTATTATTATTTTTTATTTTTTTATTTTTTTTTAGGTTTTTGTATTTTGTTGTATAGCGTAGGTTTTAGTTTAGGTTTTGTGGGTGTATTTGTTTTGTTTTGTTTTGTTTTCATCAACTCAAATGCTTAGTTGCAAAAAAGCACATAACTCCTTTTTATTTCTTTTTTTTTAATTACACAAAACCCAATCCTAACCACATCCATATGCATCCATTATGCAATATCATACAAACTGCGTAAGACTGAAGAATGTACACTGATGAATCATGACAGCGATGAATTTCGACCCGGGTAAGTAAGTCTCAAAAAGTACTTGGGGACTTAAAAAGAGACTTCTTATCTCTGAAATGGTTCTTTTCTCCTCACAGCAGGGCGAGTGCTAGTATAAAGCTTTGTTTCGAAAGAGCGACGGGGTGAACGGCAGAGGAGGGGTTTCATTAGAAAATTGCAGAGGTAGTCACCCGGCAGATAACAGCCTGGTAATAAGAGAACAGAAATGTACTGATTGCAGGTCATTTATATGAGCCCAAGGAGACTCGGGTGATTAGGAGCGCTGCTGACGGGAGATCACAAAGACTCTCGTGGGCTTTCCTGACCCTGAAATTGATCAGCCACTGCAGGATCACACCGTTAACACGTTCATTAGCATTTTGTGCCCTATTATGACTCTGCCACAGGATATAGTCACAGGTCTTGGGTCGTCAATCGCTCCCTATTTAGACAATCAAAGGTGATTGAAGAGGTTTTTATTCTTTAAGTAGACAGTTTTGTGGCTCAAAGTAAATTATGACCGATAGACCTCTAATGTATAAGACGAGACGAGATTGAAAACTGTCTTGTGTGTGTCTTTTGCAGGATCAGTGGGGACACGTAGAAGAGATCGAGCTGGTGAACGATGGATCCGGCCTGGGATTTGGGATCGTAGGAGGAAAGGCAACAGGAATGGTGGTCAGGACCGTGGTGCCAGGCAGCGTGGCTGATAAGGTTTGTGTCTCCTACATGCTTCCTAAATTAATTTTGCTAAGAATTATTGGTCATTTCTGAACCATTAAGTCAAGATAATATCAGCAGTGTTACATCCAGTGCAGTTTAAGGCCTGTTCACGCCTTGTGTCTAAACCTCGTGACTAAACATGCATAAAAAAAAAGCTTTGGCCTCGTTTTTTTGGTTTGAAGCACCGTGTTAAAAACTGGCCGACCAATAAGATTGCAGCCTTTGTTCACATGCCTGGAACTGCTGAAGCTACAGTACATGGCTCGGGGACCGCTTGAGCGCAAAACGATCTTGCAGAGTTAATGAGTTAAGTAGATGAAGAAGATGCACCTCGGCAGGATGAATGTAGAGCTGCATGTCTCGTTGGTTTCTTCATCATCGGAGCTGCTGCTGTTAAAAAAGCGTATGAAAGCGCGTCTTCTGGCTGAAGACGTCTGAAGCATAAAAAGTTGCACAGCGCCACCTTGTGTACCAGAAGATTTCTGTTTTTTATTACGCGCCATCAGCTCATGGTCGGTGAAAATCGTGTGGGTATGAACAGCGAAAAACGGTGACGATATTAACATGTTATATTCGTCCTGCAGAATATTCTTTTCTAGAGTCTTAATGTCTGATGCATAAATTAATCATTCTTCATTGTTCGTAAAATTGTTGCATTCCCTTAGGAAGAAACTTTGCGTTTGCTTGCAAAAAGATTGTGTGTTTTTTTTAAGAGACTTTGCACTAGCTTATATAATTTTTTTTAATTCCTTCAAGAAACTTTGCACTTTCTCTCAAACATTTCCCTGAGAAATGTTGCGTTCGCGCACAAAAATATTGCCTTTGCTCGCAAAAATATTGTGAAAGTATTGCATTCCCTGAGAAAGTTTGCATTAGCTTGCAAATTGCTGTTGTGTTCCTCCAAGGAATTTTTTGTTCTCTTGCAGAAATGTTGCATTCCAAAAAAAGTTTAGTAAATTTGGCCCCAAGCATTTGCTCCAAAAATTGTTGCATTCCACTGAGAAACTTTGCGTTGGCTTGCAATACTATTATGTTTCTCCTAGAAACTTTCTGCTCTTTAGCAAAAATCTATTACGTTTCCTGAAAAACTTTGCATTAGCTTACAATGCCATTACGTTCATGTTATGTTCTATTACTAGTACTATTATAATGTTATGTTCATAATCACCCTGGTGTGATCCAAATTGTGATTATGAATGGGAATGTACTTCCAAGATATTTTACGCATAATAATTTCAAGGGGTGCCAATAATTGTGTCCAATGTGTATTTGGAAAAAAAACCCATTTGTTTCATTATGATATTTCCCAATTACATTCAATTAAAGGTTTGATTTATTTTTATTGTTTTATTAATTAATTTTTTAATAAAGATTAAAAGGATTAACAATGCAGATTCATTTTCACAGCCTTCTTTGATCACATTTACCAAGGGTGCCAATATTTTTGGCTGTGACTTTATATAATATATAATAAAAAAACAACAACAACTGTTTAGATGTTTAACTAAATGTCAACATTAGGAAAACAGTTATACAGTAGTTATAATGTAGAACGGTGTACAGTAATCCTATTTTGATGACTCTACTCAGTGTGTATCCTCAGTGCAACTGGAAAACATTTGACGTAGGATCTCAAAAAAACAGATAGTTTAAAACACACCTACTGATGTCAGCTTTACTCTCTTCAATGCTTAGCCAGGAGGGACAGAGACTGGAAAACAACCTGTTCTGGTTTAGACCCCTCACACACACACACACCCCTCCTCTTCTCTCCCACCCAGTGTCCAGAGCTCAGGCAACAAACCCCTTCTTGTTCAAAAGGCACATTGCTTGCATTTCACACATCAGTGGATCTTATGCTCCAAAAAAGCTGTCAAAATCAGGGCTTTGTTATCCCTGGCGTTTCCCATTTCAACCTTTAATGGCTGCGGCGGGCTTCAATGCACCCCCGCTGTCCCCGGCACAGTGGCAGGAACAAGCTGCCGAGATTTTCCCTGCGCAAGTTGATGTATCAAACGCCTTTCATGTCTCGCGCTTCACAAAGACGGCTGTTCTCCTCTCTGCGCTTTGTGTAATCACTCTTTAGTCCTCCCCTTCCTCTCGCCGTTCGTTTGGCCCGTCTGCCAGAGTCCTAGAAAGAAGAATACGTCTCACAGCTCAAGCCGACCGGAAAGGGCCGTGAGGAAAGGCCACGTAAGAGTGACATGGTTATTGTGGATGTTAGACTTTTGGCTCCTGCACCTGTGGATGATGGGAACAAATTAGGTTGTAAATGAGAGATTTGGCTCAGGCCTGCATTTGAGAGGCTGGTAAAAATGACTTTTAATGCAATCTGCAGTTGTTAACAGGTAAATTGTGTTTGTATCTGTGCAAAGATGGGTCATATGCAAAAAAAAAATAAAATTAATAAAGTTAATTAAGTAAATATAAGTTTTATGTCATAAACTTGTCACAAACACATGCAAACAATAAAAAATAATTTAACAATATAAAAAAAATAATTATACATTTAATTAAATATAATGTAAATAGTAAATATAAACGATCATAAAACACGTGTGTGTATATATATATATATAAACAGACTATTATTTATAATATGTTATTACATATTTTTTTATTATTTATATATTTCTTTTAACAAAGAATTTTGAGAAATGAGAAATATCATAAATAAATGTCATGTGTATGTTTGGCAATATAAAGAAATATGTAAAATAAGTGTATGTAAACAAATATTTAGGTACATTTATTTATTGTGTATTTAACACAAAAATGTATATTAAAAATTATTATTTTATTATTCTAAACATTACACTTCACATTTTCAACAATATGTAAAAAAAAGATTTTATTAATTAAATTTTATAATTTATTTTTTAGTCATTTTGTTTAGTTTTTTTTCAACAATCATTGCCAATGAGAGGAATTATGATTATACAAAGATGCATTTCAATTC
>JAUYWG010001044.1:0-10323 GCA_034779775.1 Enteromius afrohamiltoni
ATGTTTGAGAGAAATGGTAATATTGTGTATCTGGAATGAATTTTAGATCTTTAAGTCCATCTCATGAAAAATCAGAGTAGAAACAAAGGTATATTTTTGTTGAGTGTTGTCACACCACCAAGCTGCACTGATCACCTGATTATTAATTACCGGCACCTGAATCCAATCTGGGCAGTTTGTATATAAACCCAAATCTTCATTTACTCCTTGGCGTGATCAAGGTAACACAGTTCATTCTTACATCATGCCTTACTTCTTGGTATATCACAGCCTTTCTGTCTCTGCTACCTCTCAAAATGACAGTTTGATCTGCCACAGCACGACGAGACATTCCTCTCGGATATCTGCTACACGGAGTGTATTCAAAGATTGGACTCGGTTGAGCTGCTCACCACAATAGTCACCTACGAGGAAGACACTGATCTCTCAGCGATTCACCTGTGTCACTCTGTCGTGAGAAACCTTTAACTTACCTGTATAAACTCACCCTCTGTACTCCACACAGCGCTATTCGCCTGCCTGCTCCTAACACTTTGCCTCCAGCAGCGGAGAGAACGCCTAGGAAATAGGATCTGTTCAAGGGGATCACGTTATTCACTCACCACAAGCTAAAGGTTACCTTTATCTGGAGTTCGGCTGAGAGATCTACAGGAGGGTTGTACTGGAGATCGCTAAAATTCCTGAAAACCAGATTAACGAACTTTCAGCTGAATCATCCTGCTATTTTCACTTATTTCACTTAAATAAATTGTTTAAACTTACCTCTGCTTCCCGTCTCCTTCTACTGAGTGTTACAAGTGTATTTACAATTTTTTTTAAATGTGCACACTTGAAATAGTATATATTATAACCTCAATTGCTGCTGATGGTTTTAATCTCTTATTTGATTTTGATTTGTATTACTATTTTCAGTTAAATGTGTGCACTTGAACAGAATTGACAGAAACCTTACAATAGTCTCTGCAGGTTTTTTTTTTTAATTATAAATTTTATTTAAAAAAAAAAAAAAATTTGTGAATAAATATGTGTCTGCTTCTATTAAAGAAATATTAAACATCATATCTGGTAATTCCATGACCTTAAGTTTTTAATTAAACAAGGAAAATGTACGATAGAACACAGATGGGTAAGTTAAGGGTTAGCAATAATTTTATCTTTCTACTTGGCAAACAGTTAGCAGTCAATAGAGGGAACCTTTATATTTGCGTATGTGTCATGCTCAGGGAAGACAGACAAGAGTGATTCACATTCACAGGTGAGTTTATTGTGTTTGAGTTCGAACAAAGATTCAACTTCAGCAGGTAATAAAACGTGACGTGCATCAATAAACAGATTCAGAAAAATAACTCTGAAACACTGCTGATAATACTCAGGTCAGTCTTTTCACAAAGGGAGAGCAGTGAGGCAGAGGATATCACAAGCGGGAAATCAGGTAAGTAATTCCACAGGTAAGTAGAATGTAAGTATAGCTCAGTATTTGAATGGTCTCTTTCAAGTTCCTTTCAGCCACAGTCCTTCCATAAAGGATTCAGATGAGAGTTCAACCAGGTAAGTGAGCGGGTTCAGATAGGTTTGAGCTTGTAAACCTCGAGCTCAGCCATCGAGTGTTTGGCTGAGCGATCTTTTATGCAGCATGGTCTGATGACGGGCAGTTGTCAGTAATCCGGTGATTGGGATCGGGTTGCAGGTGTTTGTGTGTCTTCTGTGGGTGCTGATCCAGGGACAGGTGAATGTGACATTGTGACATTACCCCCTCCTCCACGAGCGGCTCCTGACGCTCGAACCCGACGGCGAGGGCGGCCACGATCTCTAGGTGCTGGACAGGTAGGGTGAGATTGATGGAATTCTGTGGTTAGAGATGGATCGACTATGTTGTCATGGTCAAGCCAGCTTCTCTCCTCCGGGCCATAACCTTCCCACTCGATCAAATACTGGAGCTACCCATTCCGCCGCCGGGAGTCGAGGATGGTTTGGACCTGATAGATGTTCTCGGCTGTCTCGACTTCGGGTGGAGGAGGGGGTTCTGGGTGGTCTGCGGAGGGAGGAAACATGGGGTCAATGTGTCGTTTTAACAGTGATACATGAAAGGTTGGTGCAATCTTATATTGAGGTGGTAATTCCAGTTCATAAGTGACTTCATTTATGCGGCGGAGGATGGGAAATGGTCCTATGAATTTCGGACTTCGAAGTTTAATGTCTCTGGTTGACAGCCAGACTAACTCGCCCGGCTGGTATTCAGGAGTAGCAGAACGACGAGTATCAGTCCATTTTGTGTGCCTCCTCACTGCTCTCTGGAGGTGTACGTGCGCCGTGTTCCATACCGTCTCGCTTTCCCAGAACCAGTAGTCAACTGCCGGGACTGAGGAGGGTTCATTGTTCCATGGTAAAAGGGGTAGTTGATAACCTAAAACACATTGAAAAGGGGTTAGGCCGGTGGTTTCTTGACGAAGGGAATTCTGGGCATACTCAGCCCAAGGCAGGTACTGGTTCCAGGATTCTTGTTGGTCATGGCAATAGGATCTGAGGTATCTGGAGATCTCTTGAATTTTCCGCTCTGTCTGGCCATTTGTACTGGTTTCTGAGGAGCGAAAGGGTGTGTTTGCCGCCTGGATGCCTGGATCCTAGGGAGGTATGAACATGTTCTAATAGCTGTTGTTGACAAGCAAGTGGTACATACAGCTTTCCCACAGGTCCTCCTGGTGGAGCTGGTTCAAGGACTGTGGCTTGTTGGATTTGGGTGTTAATCGACCATTGTATAGGTGCCAGGAAAGCAGCGGGTAGTAATATGGACTCTGGTTCTTCTGAGACCGGATCTGGCAGATGGAGGCGGGAAAGTGCATCCGCTCTGGTGTTCTTAGACTCCGGCCTGTAGGAGATGTGGAAATTAGAACGGGTGAAGAAAAGAGCCCACCTTGCTTGACGAGGATTCAATCGGTGCACCTCTGGTAGGTACTGTAGGTTCTTGTAGTCGGTTATCACAGTGAAAGGGAATTTTGCTCCCTCAAGCCAATGGTGCCATTCATCAAGGGCTAGTTTTATAGCCAGGAGCTCCCGATTTCCAACATCATAGTTCTGCTCAGATGATGAGAGTTTTTTTGAGTAGGCACATGGGCGTAAGGTGGGTGGTTCGCCCTGCCATTGGGATTTGCTTCTACCACAATTGGTAAGTCAGGGTCTGGGTGAGTCAAAATAGGTACAGTGCAGAAGGCTGATTTAAGGTGTGTGAAGGCATTGTGGGCTGCTAAGTTGCAATTCTTTTACGGTGGTAGGGATTGGCCAGTCTAGTACCGCAGAAACCTTTTGTGGGTCCACCTCAATGCCCTCAGGAGTGATGTAGTAGCCTAGGAAGTGAACTCATCTTAAATTAAACTCACATTTTTCCCCTTTAAGTAAAGGTAATAAGCTCGAAGACATTGAAGTACCTGTTTGACATGGGACACATGTGAGATCACATCATTAGAATAAATAAGTATATCATCAATATAGACGATAACAAATTGACGTAACATGTCCCTGAACACTTCATTCATTTCATTCATAAAATTCTGAAATACAGAAGGTGAGTTGGCCAGGCCGTATGGCATAACGCAATACTCGTAGTGGCCGCTAGGTGTCACAAAAGCAGTTTTCCACTCGTCTCCACTACGAATGCGAATCAAATTGTAGGCACTCCTCAAGTCTAGTTTACTAAAAATCTTGGCTTGTCTCAATTCCTCGAGAGTAGAAGGTATTAGTGGGAGTGGGTAAGCAAATTTGACAGTTTGTGAATTAAGAGCTCGATAGTCTATACATGGCCTTAATCCACCATCCTTCTTGGCGACAAAGAAGAAGCTAGATGCTGCAGGTGATGTGGAGGGTCTTATAAAGCCTTGTTCCAGTGCCTCAGAGACATATTCCTCCATTGCTTTCTGTTCCGGTAGTGAAAGGGGGTACACTTGCCTGGGGTATCAGGTCTGAAGGGAGGGCAGTGAGGCAGAGGATATCACAAGCTGGAAATCAGGTAAGTAATTCCACAGGTAAGTATAGCTCAGTCTTTGAATGGTCTTTTTTTTAAGTTCCTTTCAGCCACAGTCATACCATAAAGGATTCAGATGAGAGTCTTATAAAGCCTTGTTCCAGTGCCTCAGAGACATATTCCTAATGGTGCTAATCTTATAAAGAATAGGACTTTGTTGTTTTGGAATCTGAAAAGCATCTACACAGCGTGAGGAGATGAAGTTCCCAGCTGCCCTTGAGTCTACTAAGGCTTTTACTGGGAAAAGTTGAGTCTCATAGATTAAAAGAGCATCAATAAGTGGTATCATGTGTAGATTATAATTTAAATGGCTCACACTCACTGCTTTTCGAGCTGGTCTCACCGGGAAGTTTGTGAGAAGGTGAGACGAAACACGGCCAGTAGGGCAGCATCATTCCAACCACTTGTCAGTGAGAGCGTGCGAAAGCGAAGGATATATTCCTGGATTGAAAGTTTATCTTGTTGTAGCTGGAGCAGCTCCTCTTGTGCGGTAAGTGCTGAGGTGGGTTGGCCGAACACCAGGCGAAACTGCTGTAAAAGCAGTGTTAGTGATGCTAGATGGGGACCAGAGAGCTTCTGCCCATTGGAGAGCCCTTCCTGAGAGTAGCGTCATAATTAGAGTGATCTTACTGCGATTGGTGAGGAAACGATCTGGTTGAGCCTCAAAGTAAAGGGAACATTGCAACAAGAATCCTTCACAGGATGCTTGTTCACCAGAGAAGGTATGGGGTTGAGATACGGGACATGAAGGAGCTGGTGGCGTCATGTGTCTTATTTCCTGTAGAATTTGAAGGAAGGTTGAGTATGGTTCAGCACTCGTAGCTGTTTCCTCCTGCTCCATGTTGTCTTGTCTTTGTTATGGGCTGAACTTCTGTCACGCTCAGGGAAGACAGACAAGAGTGATTCACATTCACAGGTGAGTTTATTGGAGTTCGAACCAAGATTTAACTTCAGCAGGTAATAACACGTAATTATCACGTAATCAATAAACAGATTCAGAAAAATAACTCAGAAACACTGCTGATAATTTTCAGGTCAGTTTTTTCACAAAGGGAGAGCAGTGAGGCATAGGATATCACAAGCAGGAAATCAGGTAAGTAATTCCACAGGTAAGTAGAAGGTAAGTATAGATCAGTCTTTGAATGGTCTCTTTCAAGTTCCTTTCAGCCACAGTCCTTCCATAAAGGATTCAGATGAGAGATCAACCAGGTAAGTGAGCGGGTTCAGATAGGTTTGAGCTTGTAAACCTCCATCTTAGCCATCGAGTGTTTGGCTGAGTGTGAGCGATCTTTTATGCAGAATGGTCTGATGACGGGCAGGTGTCAGTAATCACGTGATTGGGTTGCAGGTGTTTGTGTGTCTTCTGTGGGTGCTGATCCAGGGACAGGTGAATGTGATGTTGTGACAGTATTATATATACAGGGTGTGATTTGTAAAGAGGGGGTGGGGAATTTTCTCTAATAAATCATGATAAATGATCTCATGATAAATCCGTCTTTTTTGGTAAGTAAATCATTTAATTTAAAAAGTTCACGGCACATTTTCAGTGCTGTTTGGCTGGTCACTGTTTACTGTGATTAATGTGCATTCAATGACATTAAAACCAAACAGTGGGTTGCCATTACAGCAGTTGCTTACCAGCATTGGAACATGAATGGCAAGGTCTTCATGTCCATTAATTCTGAGTTCAAGGAGTACTTCAAATCGCCCAGCAAATGGAATGACAGAACTACTGGCACTAATAATGTGAAGCTGGGTGTCAGAAAGTAAGGCTTCTATAGACTTAATGGACTCATTTAGAAGGAATTTTTCTACCCATGTTTTTACTACCATGCATGCTTGAGCCTGTGTCCAAAAGCATTCAGTGAGAACGTCTCTAGGTTATGAATATGAATCGGTTCCTTGAAAGAACGAGACGCTGCATCGACGAGACGCTATGGGAACACCCTCAGCGTGACGGCTCTGAATCGTGTATAAAATCAGCCAATGGTGAATTGGGACGTCATAGGCGGGTGACGTCACTGGCCAGGAAGCATAAAATCACGTGGAATGCTGCCGGCAAACTAGCTCCTGTCATGCAGCGGAGCGCCAACAAGGGGATGCCGAAAGTGTGGTGTTGAGACGCAGCGTCTTGTTCCTTCAAGGAGCAGGGTTATATTCATAAACTAGAGACGTTCCTTTTCAGGAACTTGAGGTGCATCGACAAGACGCAATGGGAATGAGATGCCCATGCCCACAGACTTTCAAATCCCTGTCTAGTGTGTGTTTGTGCACAGCTAATATGAGAGAACAGAAGCATCGCAGATGTTGGCCATGGAGACCCCTGCTAGCAGGGCCTTTGAGGCCGCCACACCGTGTGTCGAGTGCGCTCTGACTCCTAGCCAAGGCGGGAGACCAGAGGACTCATATGACATGTTAATGTTAATAGCGTTCACTATCTAATGGCTTAAAGTCTGCTTGGTCGCTGGGCACCCTTTCTTGGGGGACTGAAGCATACGAGCAACTGCTCTGACTTTCTCCACAGGGCAGCTCTGTGGACGCATTTTAGCTTCTGCTGACCAGGCTCCCTGAAAGAGGAGGGTTGAAGGAGGGCCACTGAGAGGGCCTGAAGGTCTCCTACTGTCCTCAGAGAACACAATGCTAGCAATAGTGTGGTCTTTATCGTCAATAGATGATCTTCTCTATGGGCTCAAATGGTGGCCCACAGAGGGCTTCTAACAACGTCAGCGCACCGCGGAGGAAACATATGACCAGGGGTTCTTTACCAACTGTATGTCCACAAGAGAGGAGTGGTATGCCGATATAACCACCACGTAAACCTTCAGGGTGGAGTGAGTCACCTCAGTAGAGAATCTGGGCTGCAAAAATTCCAGAACGGTACCGACTGGGCAGTTTATTTATTTATTTTATTTTACCTTTGTTTAACCAAATAAAATCAGTTGAGAACAAGTTCTCATTTACAACTGCGACCTGGCCAAGACAAAGCAAACAGTGCAATGAAAACAGCAACATAGAGTTACACATAGAAATAAATAAACATACAATCAATAAACCAATCCATATTCAAAAAAAAAAAGAAAAAAAAAAAGCTAAAAACAAGTACAGTGATCAGTAAACAGTTTTGACAACTGATGCTTAAAATCAGTGAGAGTAATAGGAACCTCTAGTTTCATAGACTTTTGCAATTCGTTCCAGTCATAGTCAGCAGAAAACTGGAAAGAAAGACGACCAAAAGAGGTATAAACTTTGAGGACAGCCAGTAAGATATACCTTGTAGAGCACATACTGCCGGTAGATGTTGCTATGGTTACCAGGGAGCTGATATAGGGCGGAGCAATGCCTAAGACTTGTAAATAACTTGAAGCCAATGAATTCAGCGCCGAGTATATAATGAAGGCCAACCAATGCGGGAATAAAGATCACAATGATGAGCAGTGTAAGGAGCTTTAGTAACAAAACGGATAGCACTATGATAAACTACATCGAGTTTACTAAGCAGAGTTTTGGAAGCTATTTTATAGATAACATCACCAAAATCAAGTATTGGTAGGATAGTGAGTTTTACAAGAGCGTATTTGGCAGCATAAGTGAAGGATGCTTTGTGACGAAATAAAAACCAATTCTAGATTTAATTTTGGATTGAAGATAGTTAATCCAAATCTGGAAATTAAGTTTACAATCCAACCAGACTCCTAAATATTTGTAAGAGTCCACAAACTCTAAATCAGCCCCATCAAGAGTAGTGATGGTAGCCTGATTCGCCACTATGGGCAGTGTTCGATTAAAAAGCATGCATTTAGTCTTACTAGCATTTAAAAGCAGTTGGAGATCATGGAAAGCATATTGTATTAAATGATATATTGATATTGGGCTGATATTTTTGATTCAAAATATTCTGTAATCTTTTTATTAACTTGGCTTTCGAAAATTTTAGCAAGACATGGCAAGATAGATATAGGTCTATAACAATTTGGATCTGAGGAGTCTCCTCCTTTAAAAAGGGGGATGACCGCAGCTGCTTTCCAATCTCTAGGGATCTCTCTAAATTATACAACTTTTTAAAATCAGCTTTAGCGAATACGATGTGTAACTGAGAAAAAAAAAATGATATGTACTACTTCATACGATTTGTCTATCTTTCTCTCTCTATGCGTTAACCAAACAAAGACACGCACGAGTGTTGTTAACCTAGCTCAAATAAAAGCTATATTGCCGACTTTAAACATTACAATTACATTACAAATTTTGTTCATAAACAATCTATTTGAACGGTAAATTTGGGTCTGCGTCTGAATTAGTAGCTCGCAATCTTAGGATATTTGCACGAACGCTAAAAAAACAAAAAAATAACACATTTAGCTCCCTTACGTTTCTCTCTCTCTCTCTCTCTCTCTCTCCAGGGCCTAACGTCTCACAATAAAGGCGACATTGCTGACTTAAGCGGTAAATTGCGTTGCAAAGCAGGAATATTAATCTTATAAATATATATATTTATTAATATATATTTATAAAACACAAACAGCGTTTTGTTAAAACTCGGACAAAGAAACGGATATACGTTTCCCGAGCTCTACCTCTATGATTTGGTTAAATCAAATTACGTATTAAGACTTTAGCGTTAGACAGCTGAGAATCAGGCTGTTTGAAGCTAACCTTAGGCCTCTGACCCACGGTTTGTAATGTACAAAAACACTTTTTAAAGCACCAGTATTTAAACCACAAGTAACATGGGTTTTAAGCACTCATTTGTTAAATGGGGTCAATGATCGATTTATTAGACTAACTAGTCCCAAGAAATTAAAAGGATTAAACTATCATTTAAATTACCATGCGTATAAATCTTGAAACAAGCACTAATATTAGGAAATACAAAAATATAGTGCAGCTGCATTTTAACAGAGTAAGAAATGCAGGGTTACACGTTTTGAAATTGTCCTTCCCCAATGCACCGTGATACGCATGGTAATTTAAATGATAGTTTAATCCTTTTAATTTCTTGGGACTAGTTAGTCTAATAAATCGATCCTTGACCCCATTTAACAAACAAGTGTTCAAAACCCGTGTTACTTCTGGTTTAAATACTGGTGCTTTAAAAAGTGTTTTCGTACATTACAAACCGTGGGTCAGAGGCCTAAGGTTAGCTCTAAACAGCCTAATTCTCAGCTCAGTCGCTGTGTAACGCTGAAGTCTTAATACGTAATTTGATTTAACCAAATCATAGAGGTAAAGCTCGGGAAACGTATATCCTTTTCTTTGTCCGAGTTTTAACAAAAAGCTGTTTGCGTTTTATATATATATATATATATATATATATATATATTTATAAGATTAATATTCCTGCTTTGCAACACAATTTACTGCCTAAGTCAGCAATGTCGCCTTTATTGTGAGGCGTTAGGCCCTGGAGAGAGAGAGAGAAACGTAGGGGAGCTAAATGTGTTCTTTTTTTGTTTTTTTAGCATTTGTGCAAATATCCTAAGATTACGAGCTACTAATTCAGATGCAGACCCAAATTTACCGTTCAAATAGATTGTTTATGTACAAAATTTGTAATGTAATTGTAATGTTTAAAGTCGGCATTATAGCTTTTATTTGAGCTAGGTTAACAACACTCGTGCGTGTCTTTGTTTGGTTAACGCATAGACAGAGAAAGATAGACAAATCGTATGAAGGAGTACATATCACATATAATTTTTTTTTCTCAGCGTTACACATCGTGTTCACTAAATTTTAAAAAGTTGTATAAGTGTTTGCGCGGTGGCAACTCGTGTTTTAGGCACATGCCTTTAACGCACACACATAAAAACACACACACAATCGCACACACACACAGGCACAGCTGTTTGATCAAACAGTGCCGCAAATCGTCTATAATGGTCTATAATCTGTTTTATATACATATACTGCCGGATTCAATTCACAGTCGCTGTCTAAGTTCTTAATACGTAATTTGATTTAATCAAGCAATCTTCAAATTTAAATTTTACACGTACACAGACAAAACACTTGACATGAACCATAAACATATTAAACGTTGAAAAATGTAACGCCTTGGTCATGTTTTCTTTTTTTTACAACAGCTGCAATAAATACCACTCCCCCAGAGGTGAATTTAATGTCAGGATGTGGGGTGGGGTGTACAGTCCAGATGTGCAACCAGGTGTCCGGTTTATTGTACATCATTAAGTCGTAAAAGGATCATAAAACAATAAAAGGCCAATTTTTTCCATGCCAAGATGGCGGCGCGTGCACACGCAGCGGCTTCTCTCTCTCCCGACCAAACAGTGTTTTCGTGTTTTTCGTCCTGT
>JAUYWG010001045.1:0-10321 GCA_034779775.1 Enteromius afrohamiltoni
GTGCCACAGGCTGATTGCCTCCATGCCACGCCGCATTGAAGCAGTCATTTCTGCAAAAGGATTCCCAACCAAGTATTAAGTGCATAACTGAATTAACTTTATCACAATATGCAAATTTTTTCAAAAGGACCTGTAAACTACTCTAAACAGTACCAACATGGCAAAAAACAGAGCGTTGTCTCAGTCAGCATCATGACCTTCTCGATGTACGGCCACGGTTACTCCCCCCCGGGATCAATTCCTCTACTTCCTCTGCCATCTTTTCAAAAAGTGTTCGCCCCAAGCATGTCACGCGTCTGGTGCAGAAGGTGGCACTGACACCAAAAAGCTCAGTGCCAATCGCAGTAAGGAGAAGTCACTGACATTATTGCGGGCGGCTGCATTGGCCCGTGTATGGTGGTGATGTCATATATACTGATCTAGGATGAGTGATCCGTAGCATTTGTATTTCTGATTTGTCCTTAAGCATCAGAAATGCTTGGGAAATGTAACATTAGTTTGTGTGGATGCTACCGTGGTACTTGATCAATAAAATAACTTCGCTACTGAAAAGCTATTAGCTATGCTACCACCACGCTACTAAGAAATGTAGTTAAACTAGTTACTAGTTACTGCCCATCACTGCCAGCTCCTTATTCGCCGAACTATCTGCAAGAAGTACAGAAAATCAAGAAGCTAAACACTGATGCCTTTTTGTAACAGTCACAAGGTGGCACTTTGGTAGGGTGGCTGCCATTTGGGGTGAAAATTCCAACTGCACAGATACATTTGGAATAATAAATACATTACGCACCAAAATATATATTTTTGTCAATTGGTTTGATAAGATATTTGGTTGGTTTCACAACTGATTTTACAACTGATTTGGTTGGTTTAACTCTCTGAGGTCGGCCATCATGCCGGCGTGATTGGGGTCTATTTTATCGTATCAGTACAAAAGACACTAATATAACTCTGTTGACTTTGGTCACACGAGTAAGTGTTATACACACTTTCAAATCTGTTAGGTGTCTACTTTTTTTTGAGTACACTCAAAAAAAGGTGTGGCTGAAGTTTCAGATAAATCGCCTGTAAAAGTTGGCGAACCCCAAAAATCGCTGTAACTCCTTAAGATTTTGGGGTCTGGGCCAACTGGTCACGGCCGTCACTTTAGTTTCATCCATGGCCACACCGTCGGCGCTAATTATGTAGCCCAGAAAAGAGACGTGGGTCTGATGGAACTCGCACTTGCCTTGTTTGGCGTAGAGGTGGTTGTCAAGGAGGCGCTGGAGCACGGCCCGGACGTGGGTTATGTGTTCTTGGAGGGACTCCGAATAAATCAGTATGTCGTCAATATAAATGATGATGAAGCGCTGCAGCATATAACTGGAAATGTTGTTCACCAGCACCTGAAAGATGGAGGGACTGTTGGATAGACCAAACGGCATGACCAAATATTCGTAGTGCCCGGTAGTGGTGGAGAAGGCCGTCTTCCACTCATCCCCTGCCGTATGCGCACGAGATTGTACGCACTACGGAGATCCAGCTTGGTGAAGTATCGGGCCGAGCGGAGCTGTTCCAGGGCCGCGGGGACCAGAGGCAAGGGATAGCGGTATTTAACGGTAATGTCATTAAGTGCCCGGTAATCAATGCAGGAACGGAGGCCTCCGTCCTTCTTCTTGACAAAGAAGAAACCCGCTGATGCGGGGGACGTGGAGGGCCGAATGAAGCCCTTAGCCAGTTCCTCTTTAATGTATAGATTCATGCTGTCCGTCTCAGGCTGTGACAGGGGAACACCCGTCCTCGGGGCAGGATGGAGCCTGGGAGGAGCTCGATGGCGCATTCCGTGTAGCGGTGAGGTGGTAACTGGGTTACCTTTACTGAAGGCGAGCCGAAGATCCTGATATTCAGTGGGCAGTGCATCGAGCTCGGTATCCTCTTCGGGCTGAAGATGGAGCAAGTTAATCTGGCGAGACCCGGGTTTGAGACAGTAGTCTGCTGATGGTAGTACTCGGACCAGCGCAGTATTTGGTGGTCCTTCCATGAGATAACGGGGTCGTGGAGTTCTAACCAGGGAAGTCCTAGGATGACAGGGTGCTCGGGTGAGTGAATGGTGAGGAGTTGAATAGTCTCGTGGTGCAGAGGGCTGGTGCTCAAGGAGATGGGTGCTGTTTGTGATGTTACTTTGCCTGTTCCGATGGGTCGACCGTCGAGGGCTGCCACCGCCATGTTGGGGGTACATGAAAGTAAGGGAAGGCCATGGTCAGTAGCGAACTGGAGATTGATAAAGTTCCCCACAGCCCCTGAGTCTAGAAAAGCCCTGGTGACTAGCTGTTCACCCCGCACATGCAGTATAACATCCAATTTCATAGCGATGTTTAAAGTAAGAGCGCTCACCCGGTATAATCTGGATCTGGCAGGCCTCACGGGACAGGTGGCGCGGAGGTGGCCCGATTTTCCGCAGTACAGGCTGAATGGAGGTGACCAGCTCCGCGGTGAGAGAAGTGAGCTTCTCTAGCTGTTGCCGGTGGGTGAGAAGCTCCGAGGCCTGGCGGCTCACCTCACTGATCACTTGCCGCATTGTTGCTGGATCCTCTTGTGGCGAAGTCTTCTGTAATGATTCGCTGGGTTCTTGCGGATCCATAAGCAACAGTTTCATTGGGAGTAGTCAGACAGGCGATGGTCGGTACACAGATAATCAGATACAGCAGGGAAAAGGCAAAACTCAGAGTCGTTAAACAGACAAAAGATCAGGGCTGGCGGCAAAGGTGGAAATCAAAACACTGGCGGAAATCAAACACGGGTAAGCAAGACAGTAACAGTAGGGAAACGCTCGGAAACGATAGCCGGGGCAAATCGAGACTTCGCAACCTACTGCGGCAAGAGTCCGAGCTTAAATAGTCAGAGCATGGGTCCAAACGGCGCGAAAGCCACCGAGGTAAGTGGTGGAAAGAAGTCCGGGTGGAGGAAGGTACCCGCTGCCGATGGCCGGAGAGGGCCACAGAGAACACAAAACTAAGTTGTAAAAGTAGGTATTTACGTTTTATTGTTTTTTATGGATCATGGTGCAGATGTGTGTGTGTTCTTGGGATGACTGCCCTCTTCTCCTTCCTCCACCACTCTCCCATCCCATCCCAGCACTGGAGTTATCTTTAATGGATAGAGATAAGAAAAAAAAAAAGAATGAATCATTAAACACAATAATTGAATAAAATAATTTAATTGGGGAACAATGATAGTTTTTATTAGAAGACCATGCAAGTCCCAAGAAATTAAAAGAGTGAAAGATCTGCTGGAGAATGCTCTAGTAATCTTGGGACGGCTATCCTGAGATAGAAACAGGAAAACAAAAGCAGTGAATGTTGGAGATTTCACTCACTAGTCCTGTGGTTTTATGTCATCTTGGAGATGTTGTCTGAAGGAGATTCTCGCTGACTGGGTGGAGCAGGCCATCACCACTGAATAATCTAGAAACTAAAGACATTTGAAACAGAACCAACATCCAGTAACATCATCATTATTATCATAACTATTATTATTTTTTTTTTTTACAGGAAATAACAGGTGCATAGGTGAAATTCTGAAAAGTGCATAACGTTAACGTTACCAAGTTATTTGATGAGTTTCAGTAAGTCAGTCAGGAGCTACTTTGGGATGTTGATATCGTGGAGCTTCTTATCTGTTTTAGAGTTTCTTTCTTCCTGAAATCACATAGCAATCTTAACATTTGTTTTCCATGAAAATCCAACGCGTTTTAATTTTTTTTTCAGTTGATTAACGTTACACTCTCCAAGTGTTCTCGTCGATTCTGTAAATTAGCATTTTTCTGTAACAAGTAAAACCTTTACAGACCTATCAAAATCTTTTATTTCTCTCATATACATGAAAACTGAATTAAAAGCCCAAAGTTTCATATTTAAGAGCTTAATAGAGTTAGCCCATGCCTAACGGCTAACTTTACCTGAAAACCGCTAAGATGCTAACAGACTTTTCGAAGACACTAAACAATACATAAAATAAATATAAACGTTAATGGAAACATGTCAATAACGAGTAAAATACATGTTAGGGACGCTTATATGTGATATTTGTGTTGTTTTAGGAACTAAACTCACATGAAAGTAATGAAAACTGCAGCTAGAGAGCCTACAGCGTGTCCTTTGTTGCGTTAACGTCGTTTCCTTGGCAACTCTGCTCCCACTCTTGCAGAGCTCCACGCGCACAAGTGTTGCCAGATTGAGCTGTGTTCATGGCTAAATAAGTATTGTATAGAGTGTTAACTCTCACAACGTGAACTGCACCTGTTGAGGGAGAGATGACATGAATGACTGCAACCTCGAAATCAGAGCAAAGTTTTGTATAATGTTCAATGTAAACTTCAAAGTATTTCTAGTTCTATGTGAAATTATAGAGTGAAAGGTAAGAACATTAATTTTTTTATTTATGTCGTTTTATTTTATTTCTGTTGTTTTATTTTATTTATGTCATGCAGTATGCATCAATGAATTATAGTTTTGACTGTCATGGTGTGTGCACGATCACTATATAGGACACTTTTTTTGCATTTGAATTCTGACTGTAGACATTAAAAATTATGAAGTTTTTTCAAGGGCACCGTTTTGTTTTTTTTTGTTTAGTTTTTTTGCCCTTTTGACTGTATGCTGCTTGCATATTTTTTATATTTATATAAAAAATATATATATATAGTAAGCATCTCCGTTTGGTCCGTTGGCGAACGTTATAAAGTGGACCAGATGCGAAAGTCCCCGTTTAGTCCGTTGCCGAACGTTATAAAGCATACCAAATGCGAACTAACAGAATGTCCGGAGGACGTCCCCTGTTTACTGGGAAAGAGAAGCAGGCAAACACATTACCTGATTATCTAAACACTAGGATTTTATTATTTATTTATTTATTTTTAAAGGTTTTAACTTTTAAGCGAGCGTTTGAGCAAATACGCTGTGTAACTGCGTGGAATACATGAAAAATTCCCTATTTCCTACGAATTATCCATCTCTACCTCTCTCCTTGTCTCTCTCTCTCTGAGTTACCCAGAATGGCAAAATACATACATGCTTAGACTATCTTTATAGGTATGTTATTTTAAAGAAATAACTTGAATTATAATAAACACAACTAGTCAAATACAGAAAATAAACCATGCCAGAATATTAACCACAAAAAAAACACAATAGCGTTTTGTTAAAACAAAGGCCACATTTCCTTCCCAGCTCTCTTAACTGCCCTCCATCTCTCTCTTTCTCTCCAGCTCTATTACCATCATCGCAGATCAGCCAAAATATCACTCTCTACAGACTGTGTAAATTAAAACACATAAAGGATGAAAACAAATAATTCAAACTCACCATTGTGTTTTGGAGGTGGCCTTCCGTAGGGGTATGGCTTCCGGGTACAAAGCCGTGGAGTCGACGATAACCAGGATGTGTTCGTGACCCCGGCTGGACTTCGGCAGCGGCCCCATGAGATCCATCCCGGTCCGCTCAAAGGGCACCCCTATAATGGGTAGAGGAATGAAAGGGCTGGGGGGAGGTTTCTTTGGAGAAGTGAGCTGGCAGGTAGGGCATGCAGCGCAGAAACCTCTTCACTTCTGCCTCGAGGCCCGGCCAGTGAAAACGGTCTCTAATGCGTTGGGCCGTGTTGTTCGCTCCCAGGTGTCCAGCCACAGGGTGTGAGTGGGCCAGCATCAGCACTGTCTCCGTCTTGGTGCTGGGGACCACCAAGAGCTGTTTCCCCTCCCCCCTCCTCTGGGCGACGCAGTACAAGAGGCCGTTTTGGAAGTTGAAGTGCAAGAGAGGGTGAGGGGCCGGATGAACCCCCTGGTCCTCCAAAATCCGAACCTGTTTCCAACAGTGTTTGAGCCTATTGTCCTCTCGAAGGCTCCCCCTCCCGTGACCTGCTGGAAAACATCAAAAAACACATTAGTATCATGAGAGGGGGACTCACCATCTCTCCCGCTGTCCGTGGTGGCGAAGGCTGGTCTAGGTCCCCGGGATGGCTGGCGTTGACGTCTGCAGGTTGGTCGGCCAGGCTGCGCCGTGTTGGTCAGAGCTTCCTCGAACCCCGGCCAGTCGCGTCGCAGCAGAACTGATACTGGTAGGTCTTTAACAACCCCAACTTCGACCGTAGCCTTGTCTTTCCCTCTTTTAATGGGGACAGAACATGTTGGGACATGCTGTGAACACATGTGACTGGAAGTGTATCTCATCGCTGGCCGAGTCCCAACACGTCGGGTCTGACCAGCGTTATGCTGCTGGCAGAGTTCAGGACCGCTCTGTAGACCTTCCCCTGGACCTCTACTGCGACGCAGGGTGTTTCCTTGGGAACCTCTCGGTGTACGGCACAGCCTGCCATCCATCTTTTGGTTGCCGGTGTTGGTGGGTCTGTTGGCATGGGCTCATCCCAGGGACTTGTTGGCCTCTGTACTGCGTGCCGGGTGCCCTCCGGCGAGCGTCGCTCCTGGACCACCCTCCGGGGATAGGACGGAGCTCTCTCCCCCGCATCCCGGTGAAAAGCCGTATCGGCCAGCTCGATGGCGTCTTCTACTTCGTTTACATTTTATCCACCACCACCTTCTCAAAGATTTTGCCCGCCTTCCAGCAGCCAATGTTCAGCCAACCTTTTTAGATCCACTGCTTGAGCACGGGCAGGCATACGAACATTGTACTCCGAGTCGTGAAACATCTGAGCGGCGGTGGTTGACAACAGTCCCAGCCGGGAGAGGATTTCCGTTTTTAAGCAGTCATAATCATGGATGTGGGTTAAAGGGAGTGCGAAGTAAGCCCTCTGTGCTTCACCCGACAGCAACGAAGAAAGTGCAGCCGCCCAGGCATCCCGTGGGCAGTTCTCAGTGGCCGCTGTTGTCTCAAATACCTGGAGATAGGTCTCTACATCATCATCTGCCGTCAGCTTGAGTAAGAGGCGGCAAGCTTTAGCTGCTTGAGGTAATCCTGCATACTGGCGATGGAGGTGGAGAGAAGCATGCGCCTGTGAGATGGAGATGGTGAAAAAACAGTTGTTGAGTGACGGAGTTAGTGTGTTCATGTGATGTCTTGTCTGTCGGCTTCTAGGCCAGTGTAATTGCCCGCATTCTCCACCAGTGTGATCCTGGTGCTAGAGAGCACGACAGAACAACAGGATGAAGTGAACAAAAAACCCCAGAGGGTGGATTAATTGACAAATAAAGGTGAGTAAGTCAATACGGTGCAAGTGGTGGTGGCGGTGCTCAGCGTGAGTGTAATCCCTTCTGTCTTTATTCAGGTGCTGGTGAAAGGTTCTCCTTGTGGTCCTTGTGCCCCGGGCCGCTCGTTCACGGCATGTCGTCTGGAAACAAATAGAGAAAAGCCACTCAACAGCATAGCATGGAGTCATAGCTCGTTACTTCCGCGTTCGTGTGATGCTTTAATACAGGTCCGGCCGTGAACGATTGGCCCGAGCAGACGAGTTCCAGGTGAGTTCCAGGACGGTCTTCTGTTGCCCGGTCGATGCTGATCGGTGCCCGCCACAATATATTTAAAATTATCGGTGTAATTATTTTACTGTGATTTTTTAATTAAAAATGTATATTTGATCTTTGACAGTACACATTTTATAATTAAATGTTGGAATTAAAATTAAAACATTTCTTAAACCGTATGCGCTGTGAGAGATGTGTCCGTTCACATCACAGTGTGGTGCTACTGTGTGATCCTCTGTATTTTAAAATAAAAGTGCCGGCTGATGGCTGTTTTCATTACCTTATCCAACTACGATGTGTATATGCGTACTGACATTAGTGTTTGAAGTCGACTCGTTACGACAGAAAACCATAAAAGAACTTCCTTAGGAAATGGGGTCACTGCTTGGGGCTAAATGTAATTTGTTTTTATGATATTCTTCAAGAGAACTGCCCTGTAATCTGACAATAAAAAAATAGCACATTGCCTTCTCTTTTGTAGCCTGATGTTCAACTTAGTTTTTCAAATTAAATTATGTACACTACAGTATTGTATATTTCATGTGGTAAAGTTTTATACTTATGCAAACAAGATTTCCCAAAGTCTGAAAATACTTGTCATCTAAAAAACAAGCAAAATGTGTAAGTGATAATGTATACTCAATTTTAGTTAAAGGTGTTTAATATTTTGAGTTCAGAGACGTCGTTGTCTTGCGTAGTTTAATTTAAGTGTATTCCGCACAGTCAAATGTAGATGTGCAAGAAAAATATTCAAGGCAGTTTACAGAAAATAGACCCAAATCATCGCTACTTTGCGTACAAAGCTCTTTCATATTTTGTGTCTGTAGCCTATTCAAGGAATTTTCAGCCTCACAAGGGCCAGATTTAGTGAATTTGGGGTCTCATGCAAGTATAGGAGTGGACCCCATATTTGTACACATTTCCTGTTAGTCGCTGCATCGTAATGGTGCCTCATAGTCATGTCCAGTGTTTCTACATTTCCTATAAACTTATTATTATGAGGTCTTTAACATTTATTCAATTAGACACTTGAAAAAATTATTATTTTATATGGTAGACCACTAAACAGTATATGATTTACAGTTGAGATGCAAGAAGTAGCCAAAAGTATAAATTATTATTATATTTACTTGTAAATTATTATTATTAGGCAATATTTTTTCTCCTCTCTGTGGGTCACAAACTGTTTCTGTTTCTGTTGTCATAAAGTGGGTAAATACGAAATAGTGACTGAATAGCAAATATAACTACATAGCCGGCTCTACCTCAATGTTAATCTTCGCAGTAATCCCGATTTATAATTGACTCGTCGTCTGATATCAAACGGGCTACACATTATATAATGAAAATGGATGTGCCCTAAAAGTTGATGTTTAAACAGGTACATATCGATATAAAAACCATTACACCACACTGCATATAATGAGCTCCTCTAGACAGCTATGTGCATGAGACTTAGGAAATCATATTTGTTGGCGATTCACTGCCTAAAGTGCGACCCCCTGTGTGCCCCGACCATGTTGAGTTTGCATCCTGCCCATATGTGTAACACTTCTGTAGACATCCCTGGATGTTTGGGGTGTTTACTAAATCACAGACGCGCTTCCTGGGCACAATTGTATTGTACAGTATTCATAAAATGCGCAATATGTCAGTAGGTCAATTTGCCTGTTGTAAACTCTTGAGGTCTTAACATTTGTTCGAATTAATGTTTGGACAAAAGGTGTCTCAGGAAGTGTCAGAACATCTTTGTAGTTGTTATAAAAATATCAGATAATTCAGATAAATCAGATAAATAAGATCTGTATAACTCGTTTCTCAGAAAGAATCATGCATGATGAGATTCTTTAAATATTCATTTTGGTAAAGAAGAAGTTAAGTCAATAATTCAAAAGAAATTCTAAAGAAATGGCTAAAGAGATGGGGCACAGATAAGAATAGGAGGAAATATTGTAGTATACAGAAAGCTATCAATGCACAGGTTGTGAATGGTTGAAATAGAAGTGAGTAATCAGGTTTAACTAGACTGATATTTGCCCACACTGGGTTAAATAAAACATTATTTCTGTTAGGTAGAAGAAAATTGAATGGATGTATGGTTTGTAAAATTACAGAAAATGCAGAACATATATTACTGCATTGTGAAAAGTAAAAAGAAGAAAGGATTAGAAACAAAAGATTAATCAGATATGATGAAAATGGAACTTTGAGGGTATTCTGGGCAGGGCTCGGAACCGGTTTAAGGAACGAAAACGAAAACAAAATCAATTTTAATCGTTCTTAACAGAAACGTTTATTTGAAATTGCAATTAACCGGTTAATAACGTTATTTTATCGTTCTCTTCCTATATTAATTTAGGAGACCAAAAAAACATGAATTTGATTGTGTGCGCAAATGCCATGTTGACTCATACAATGTGAACTGCCCGAGAAGCAGATGCCATTTCTCCATGTGATGAGCTGGCCTTTAAAAAACTACTGAGCAGGGAGCCTGCAGGATTTTCTTTGAGGGTAGGCTATGCACTTATCACAATCTTTTTGCGGCCAGCGGCAGCGATTGATCACAGCCAATGTTTAACAGTGATGCGTGGGTTGATCCAAAATGAGCGGGTGCCCAATCATCAAAAAATATTTTTAAGGATATTCGGGTCGCGGTCATTCGGGTCGTTTGAAATAAAAATGGCAATTAAACCTTTGTAATTTATATAGTAGTAGACACAATTTTCTATGAAAAAATTAAATGAAATAAATGAATACATTAAGCCTTTATTACATATTACATTTATTAATTAGTATATATCAGCATTCAGAAAAAGAACAGTTTGCGCTCCTAAGGGCTTTCACACTTTTCCAAAAGTGGGCTTTCTC
>JAUYWG010001047.1:0-10302 GCA_034779775.1 Enteromius afrohamiltoni
TCTTATTCTGTTCCTCAGTCCGTATCCAGATCAGACGGTGTACCAGCACAAAGAGATGATCTTCATCGGAACACCTAAATGAGCTCTGTGGACAGATCGCCGGATCCAGATGCACACACACTATAAGTCCTTACACAATCCAATGCGTTTAAAATTGAACTGGAAATTAGGTGCTGGGTGCCAGAGGAGAACTGGACCCAGCTAAGCCTGGTTCTCCCAAGGTTTTGGTTCCTTGCCGCTGTCGCCTCTGGCATACTTAGTTGGGGACACCTGATTTCCAGTGATTATCATCGTTTTGACTACAGAGACCGTCTCTGCATTTGATAAATAAAGTTTAATTCTCGTTATTATACATTACCATTACTCTATTGTTCTATTTTATAATGTTCAGTGCTTTGCAACAATCTGTATTGTTAAAAGTGCTATATAAATAAAAGTGACTTGACTTGACCTGCTGCCAAGTAACCCTTGCACACTAACGCTGATTTTGTGCAAAGCAGCTGTGTGGGCAAGATAGGAGCCTTCAGAGATAGCCGACTAGCGTCTGTTCAACCCTTGGCATTGCTCTGTGTAACCGCAATCATTCAAACCCACCACATAACACAGTACACTGGCAGGAATGAAAATTAGGGCCAAGAAAAATTTTCCCCATGACTTCAGGAAAAATCAGGAAAAAAGGCAGGCTCCTATATGTGGCTGAGCATGTAAGAAATGCTCATTGGGTTTGCTCTTATGTGGCTCAGTTTGTTTCTCTGCTACCCAAAGATTTAATTTATCTACAGCATGAGAAACACCTCAACAACTCTTATAAATGTTCCCTTCACCCTTTATTTATTTAATGGCGGAGGCTGATTTACATTTTCTACATCCACTTCCTCTGAGAATGAATGAGTGTGTAATGTGAGTGTTGATTTCGCCCCACGGGAGGAAAGAACTGCCATTTCAGAGCGTGTTTCCTTAATCACGGAGCATGTACAGGTTCTGGAGAACGAGGACAGAGATAGAGCTTCCCTCGTCTCCATTTCCTCTTCCAAATCTAGCCGCGAGCCACATGACCGCGAGCGTCGCTCTGCCTCGGCAGCAGCGGGACTCGAAAGGCGAGACTCGCTTTGAAAACTACCTTTCCGGGAGTGGAGCGAACGCAGCGGCAGACTCTCGCAGTGAGGGCAAATAGAGCCATCACGCGAGCCAACAGAGTGGGAAACCCCAGCCGTAGTGTAATGTGGAAATGGGGACGCACATCTCTTAAACAAGCGCGGCTTGCTCTGTTTGCACTTGCTACTCAAATATATAAGTTTCACTTTTGGCAGAAGAACAAACACTTTTAAACTAAGACAGAAGAACAGAGAAACACCGAGAGTGGTTCTGAATGACAGAAAGGCTGACGCTGGTCTTACCTTCTTCCATTGGACTGATGCAATTTCAGATTCACACGGCGGTCACACTAGGGCGTTCCCAAAACGTTATGATGTATATTGATTCTGACATTTTATCAGAATTTGAAGAAACATTTATACTAAAAATATTAAATGCATTTTATTTAAGGCAGGGTTTTTCCTGAGTAAAGAATTTCACGGTGACTATCTCTGTCAAATTTAGTGCTGCCTCTGGCTGTTGACAAAACTCAGACAGGTGGTCATATGCTCCTGTACTCCTTTACCACAGACATGCTTTTGGTTGCCATACATTCATGCAAAATACATTCATGCACAAACACTCCAAACTAGTTTTATAATTTTTTCATGGGGACTTCAGCAGCCTGATCGAGACTATTCACAGCACTTCCCCCACGACCAGAAAAATTGTGTCAGGACCACTTCCCACGTAACGACGTGGGCACGAAAGGTTCAGTAGACTTTTTGCTCTAAATGAATGGTTACTGTCATGGTGTAAAGAACAGAAACTGCTAGGCTTTCCCGCGCTGATGACCTGCACCCCATCAGAGTCGGAGCGGAACTGCTGTCGGACAACATCTCCTGGACGCTACGCTCCATCTGACTAGTAAGTACATTCTCAGATAATTGTTACGATGCCTTTTGTTCTGAACGCTTAGACGATAGTACTTGCACTGTCCAGTGTATAAAGACTGTTTCTGTTCCCTGAATAGTGAGGTCAAAACATAAATTTAATGCACGATCTAGACAAAATCTAATCGTAATTAAACTAGGACAAAGCAAAATAGATGAACAGAAATCATTTTTAAAGCTTGGACTCCTTAACATTAGATCACTTGCACCAAAAGCAGTTATTTTGAATGAAATGATAATAGTTTTGATGCACTCTGCTTAACAGAAACCTGGCTAAAACCTAATGATTATATTGGTTTAAATGGGTCTACTCCACCAAACTACTATTACAAGCATGAGCCCCGTCAGAGTGGTCGTGGTGGTGGTGTTGCAACAATATACAGTGATATTCTTAATGTTTCTCAGAAAACAGGATACAGTTTTAATTAATTTGAATTACTTTTGCTTAATGTTACTATGCCAAACATGCAAAAGAAATCTCGTCTTAGCTATTGTGTATAGACCGCCAGGGCTATATACAGATTTCCTAAAAGAATTTGCAGAATTCCTAACCAAACTATTGGTTAATTTTGATAAAGCACTTGTCGGGGATTTTAACATTCACGTTGATAATTAAAATGATGCGTTAGGACTTGCATTTACTGACCTGATAAACTCTTTAGGAGTAAAACAACATGTTACTGGGCCCACTTATCGTTTTAATCAAACGCTAGATTTATTTATATCACATGGAATTTATCTTACTGATATAGATATCGTACCTCAAAGTGATGATGCTCCGCGTTATCATCTTGGAAGAACTATTGTTCCAGCCACCAAAGATAGATTTACAAATAACCTGCTTGATTTATCTCAACTGCTCTGTGTACCCCTTAGTACACAGTATCTAGACAAACTGACTAGCAATATGGGCACCATTTTCTCCAATACATTAGAAGCTGTTACCCCCATCAAATTGAAAAAAGTTAGAGTAAAACGTATTGCGCCATGGTACAACAGTAATACCCATGGGAACAGGTGGGGTTGGAAGCCGAGTACGCACAGAAACGGGGTTAGGTTGGTAGAAGGTTTTCATAGAGAGTTCTGTGCGTACTCGGCCCAAAGGAGATAATCACTTCAATCCTGCTGATTATTGTGACAGTAAGCACGGAGGAAGCGTGTTAATTCCTGATTTATTCGTTCCACCTGGCCGTTGAACTGGGGGCCCTCCAGACACGGGAAGTGAATGTCCTCGGGCAAGCCATAAAAGCGAAATACCCGATTTAACAGAGCCTGGACAGCCTGTTTCCCAGGCCGTTGGAAGCTTGGGCATGGGAATGAGTCGACAGGCCTTAGAGAATCTGTCAATGATGGACAGAATGGTGGTGTTCTGGTGTGAGGGTGGTAGGTCGGTTACAAAATCGACGGCGATGTGCAACCATGGTCTCTGTGGGATGGGTAAGGGTTGGAGAAACCCAGCAGGCTGTTGATGGGAGACCTTAGACACATTGCATGTGGCACAGTTCTTGACAAAGGTCGTGACCTCTTGAGAAAGTGTGGGCCACCAAAAGTGGTTGGTCACTAACTCATTAGTTGCCTGAATGCCCGAATGTCCAGCGCTGGGGCTGTCATGGACTGTACACTCGATCTGGCACGCAGTCGTGAGGAGCGGGGTCATCCGTAAGGGCTTCGTTGATCTCGGCCATAATGTCCTAGAGTACTGGCGCCACAATACAAGTGGGGGAAATTACAGGCGGGTGCGGTATGCCAGTTGGGGTCAGGGTGAAGTAGAATGGGGGCCGAGGTGAACCGGGCTCTTGGAAGGCCTTGGAAGGCCTGTTTGCTTTTGGGGTTCCATAGAAGACGATGTGTGCCACCAAGATTTAGGGAGGTGAGTGGGGCAGCGACCTGACTTAATCCACGATTTAATCTTCTATAGAAATTAGCAAAACCCAGGAACAGCTGTAGATCTTTGATAGTTTGTGACTTTGTTGTCATCCATCGTGACCCCCTCAGCACTGATGATATAACCCAGAAAGGCGATGGTAGCGAGGTGGAACTCGCACTTAGGGAGCTTAGCATATAGTTGATATTGGATAAGTCTCTTTAGTACAGTCCGTACGTGCTGAACGTGGTCCAGGAGGTTCTCAGAGTAAATAAGAATGTCATCGATGTAGATTATCACGAACTTGTTCAGCATGTCCTGGAAGATGTCGTTGACCAGGGCCTGGAAGACAGATGAAGCAAACGGCATAACGCAGTATTCATAGTGCCCAGTGGTGGTGGAAAAGGCCGTCTTCCATTCGTCACCTGCTCGTATGCGTACCAGGTTGTAAGCACAGCATAGATCCAGCTTGGTGAAGAGGCGAGCTGTACGTAGCTGCTCCAAGGCCGCGGAGACAAGAGGTAGCGGGTAGCGGTATTTGATAGTAATCTCATTCAGGGCACGGTAGTCAATTCAGGGCCGCAGGGATACGTCCTTCTTTTTGACGAAGAAGAATTCCACAGAGACAGGTGACGTGGATGGGCAGATGAACCCCTTGGTGAGCTCCTCCTCAATGTATGTCTGCATGCAGAGGGTCTCGGGCTGTGATAAGGGGTAAACCTGGCCTCGGGGCAGTGTAAAGCCAGGCAGAAGGTCAATGGCGCAATCCATGTCTCTGTGTGATGGTAACTTAGTGGCTTTTATTTTGCTGAAGGCCTCGTGCAAGTCGTGGTAGGCTGGCGGTAAATCCTGCAGTGGTTAGTGCTCGAGTGGGTGCTCAGGAGTTGTGACATCGTGGGCTGGTGAGTGTTCTACACAATGGTGAAGGCAGGCAAGAGACCATTGTGTAATCGTGAGTTCCCTCCAGGAAATCGTGGGGTCGTGCAGAGTGAGCCAAGGGAACCCAAGGATCACAGGATGGTTAGGAAAATGGATCACGTGGAACTGGAGGGTCTCGGTATGTTCCCTAGCAGACTGTGAGTGAGGTGGCATGATGGTGAGTGTGAGAGCCTCGGTGAGGTGGGAGATCCTGCCACTCCCTAGCAGGCGTCCGTCGAGGGCTGCCACAGCCAAATGCGGGGTACATGAAATCAGAGAGAGATAATGTTCATTAGCAAAGCTCAAGTCCAAGAAGTACCCCGCAGCCCCAGAGCCAACAAATGCCTTGGTGAAGATGCACCGTTTTCCATCTCGGAGGCAGGCATAGTAGGGGCTTACCCGGGTACTGGCTGGACGCGGGGGTCTTGTGGGACAATTGGCTCGGAAATGACCAGCCTTGCCACAGTAGAGGCAGAGATGGTTCTTGATCCTTCGTTCACGTTCCTCTTCAGTGAGCTGGGTGAAACTGATCTGCATGGGTTCCTCGTTGGTTTTGCTGAGGAAACTGAGAGGCATGGGAGAGCATCGATGCCCCCTGCGGGAGTGGAGGAGGTTACCAGTCTTTATGGCAAGCTCCATGTACTGTTCCAAAGTCTTATCCTTGTTGCGGCAGGCGAGCTCAGCTTGTAGATCCTCACGTAAGCCACAACGAAACAGGGTTTTCATCCAGCTTGAGCCGCCAGGGTGCGGAACATCACAGAATAATCCGCGGCTGTAGACGAGCCCTGATGCAGATGAGTTCATCCTCAAACTCCTTGCCATCATCAGGATGATCAAACAACTCAAACTGCCTCAGGAAGTGCTGGTAGGATGGGAAAATCATGCTTTGTCCCTCCCACAATGCCATGGCCCAGTGGAGTGCTTTGCCTGTCAGAAGAGAGCTGATCAGAGAAACTTTGCTGTCGTCTGAGGTGTAATTTTGCAGTTGCTGATCCAGGTAAATGGAGCATTGTAAGAGGAACCCCCTGCAGTTACCTGGAGAGCCATCGTACTTTTCAGGAACAGCCACCCGTGACGAACCTGGCATTGGAGGGGGCGGCATGGTAATGGCGGCCACCGCGGGTGGTTCTGGTCGCGGGCTGGGTTGATGTATGGCCGTGGTGAGAGCGTGAACGGAGCGCACCAGCTCCTCGGTCATGGAGGTGAGTTTATCCAGTTGCTGTTGATGTGTAGCCAACAAAGAATCCTGACGGGATACCTCAGTCACCACATTATATAATACTTTGATGGCAATGTCTTCTTTGATACATTTTCAGAGACAGTCAGATCCATTTGCAATACTTTATTAACAAAGATCAGCAGGCAGGAGGTACAATCACGGGTAGACAGATATGGCAGAGTTAAACCAGCAGAATAGTCAGATAACAGGATTACGTCAGAGAGGCAGGCAGCAGTAATCAGAAACGGGGTACACAGTCCAAGACCATACACAAAGATGTCAACACGGGAAAAAAAACGCTCAGAATTATGTCCACAGGGGAACGATAAGACTTCGCACTAAATAGGCGGAAATCGGCCCCTTAAATAGGCAGGGAAAGCCGTCTGTCGGCTGATATTATTTTCCTTCAGGAAATCCATATTAGACCCATTGAACAAATGCGGCTGAGGGCAAATTGGATTTCACAAGTTTATCAAGCCACTTTCTCCTCTAAAGCTAAAGGTCTGGCTATACTTTTAAAAAAATCTATTCCTTTCCGAATGCACTCTGTGATACCTGACCTGGCAGGAAGATATATTATTATTTCTGGATTTATTAATAATTTCCAAATATAGATGATCCAGGTTTTTTTCGTGAGACTTTAATTTTTATCTGGATCCTTATTTGGACCATCAATCTTCACAAACTCCTTCTCCGATTCAGTCTGTAGGGGTTTTAAATAATTTAATAAAATCCATGAATCTTGTGGATATATGGAGATTACCCAATGGCTAGTGATTATTCTTTTTAAATCGTTTACACATATTGACTACTTTATCATTGACTCGAAACTCATTCAGGGGATTACTTATTCTAAATATCATAAAATTTTTATCTCTGATCATTGCCCTATCTCTATGGGTCTGAAACTTTCGCTAACAAAGGCACAGTATTGCTGGCATTTTAATCCTCAATTACTAATGGATAAACAATTTCAATCAGTGTATAGGCCAGTTTGTGAAGACCCAATGACAAGGGGGACGTTTCAGACTCTTGTCTTTGGGAAAATAAAAAATTATTTTATTGAGGTTAAGGAGCTACCGCAAGATTATTCTCTGTATAATATTTTGGGACAATCTCCCATGGCCAAGCATTTGGTGACACAGTTTGCTTCTTTGTTTGTCTCCCATTTTGCACTGTCTTCAGATCACCTTAAAGTAGCTTGGGAAAGTGAGACTGGACTCAATATTTCAAAGGAGATATGGGAGGAGGGACTGAAACAAATTAATTCCTGCGAGATTACAACTCATACAGTTTAAAGTGTTGCATAGGTTACATTACACTAAATATAAATTCCAATTTTTTTTAATTTTCCAGTATAAGCGAAGGTTGCATGAGATACACACAGCTCTTTAGCACAACGTTTGATAACTGCAAAACAGATCTTAAATGTTGAAAATATATCAAAATAACAATACAAAATGGAGTAACAAACCAAAAAGAGAAAATCAAACAGCCAGAAAATTAAACCACACTACGCCTTCTGTTGAAGGTAATAAATCAAACCACCCCTGCAGAATGGTTTGCCCTGTTAATGCAAATCAGCACGAGGATACACAGCACTGAACTCGATGAGGTAATGTCCAAAATCAGAAAAAGGAAATTAATCAATGAGTGCCTTAAGCAAAACAGCAGCTACATTACCAAAAGCGACTTTCACAAGGAATCAGAGTAGAGCTAATGATATTCCCGTTTCCCCCTTTTATTAATAAAAACAACAATACATTAAAAACTATTAAGCTCCATGTACTAAAACAAAGAAACTTATGTGCCGGGTTGAATGAAGCCTTAGGGCTTAGGGTTAGGGCTATATGATTACTCTCACGTGTACCATGGCCAAAATGTGCCGGCGTAACATCCACACACACAGTGTTACTATCACTGAAAGCAGGACTATAAATACCACTACCCCAAATGGTCAAATAGTTTAAAACAGATACCAAACATACCTTTATAGTGAACTCCGCCACAACTTGCCACAATACAAAGCCCGCCCGCACCACTCTAATTAAACTAAAAATAGCACAAATGTTACCCTGGACAACAAAACCAGTCATAAGTATTAGTCTTCCGAAATTGAGATTTACACATGATCTGAAAGCTGAATAAATAAGCTTTTTTTGTGGTCCAGGGTCACAAATGAATGTCAAACCACTCACCATAATCTGTGATAAAAAAATAGTTATACCCTGTTCTGCATACAACGGGGGAAGCAAATGGAACACACCAAACAATCGGGATGCCAGGAAAAGGAAAGCCTAAGACAAACAGGACGCCACATACCCATCAAAATAAATTACACCTCATTGGTCTATCAAAAATCACACACACCCATGCTCACCTTGCCACAGTAGTAATAGCACATTATACATTATTTTGATTTAGGCACCTACAATACTAAATACCTACAATAATAGAAAAAAAAGTATTGTATGGTGCCATGTTTGCTTGTGACATGTGCCACTCCAAAGTAACTGCTGGCCCCTGCCTGGCTACCCCTATGAAAAATCCCTGGCTCCGCCACTGAACTGGAGATGTTTACCACTACGACTTGATTAAATATGACTTTAAAGCACCAAGTATTACAACATAAGTGTAAGCAAAATTGTATAAATAATAGCCTAATCTTTATTTTTTTCCACATGTCCTTATAGTCATATGTTTGATAATATGATGTAAGTTTTCCTATTGGCATATTAAAGCATGTCTCACAGATTCTGTCAAGTAGAATGGTAAGTTTGGATGAATATTTTATAATAATTTTACACATAATATATAAATGGCAGGCCAACAGTTGTAACTATTGCTGTCAAGAGATAATTTTAGATGACCTCAGGAAGATAATTTACAATCAGACACAACACATTTTTGCTGTCACCCTTCATTAAGGCCAAAGCAGATTTTCATCTTGTATTACAGATCATTTATTTTCAGCTTTGCAAACAGCCTAGTTAAAAGTGGACAACACCTGTCCTTAACTTATCCTGGACTAAGACAGAATGAAAATTGGCCAAATATACAAATTTATCAAGATATATATGGCTGAAATGTAGCCTATTGAAAATGTTTATCTTAATGTAGCCTATTAATTCTATAAATAAATGTAGTCAATTAGTTAATTGTTTTCTTTTTTCTTCTGTTTTGTTAATTCAGTTTCATTATATTTTAAATATAATTTTTTATATTAAAATTCTTGTTCATTGTTAAATGCAGAATGTATTTATTAAGCTCGACAAGTCAGTTCCAACATGCTTATAAGTTTCATTAGCCTGTTTACGCGATTATACAAGCGTCGTCTTCGTTTAGTTTTCGCCTTTATACTCTTTTGTATGAGTGGTTATCGGGCTACTTCACTGCAACGTATTACGTTATTATAGATTCTTATATCAAAGTTTCATGAGAAAGCAGCGCATTACTCACCAGTTCATATTTGACTCTCACACCAGCTTCAATGGCCTGCTATCACAGGAGTTCCTGGAAACGGCAGCGGATTCAAACTTTTTCCTTTCGACTCCTAGTATTTTTACTAGTTGTAGTTATTCCGCTTGACAGAGCACGTACACCGCGTTTGCTGCTCCCCAACTCGCTCAGCACGGGTAATCTGTTAAAATTCCCATTGCTTGACGAAATGTATGGCAAGCCGTATTAGCATTTAGTCCACCTGGCTCTACTTGTAATGTAAGTAAAAGCCAAATTACAAATATCTTTTCTGCAATTTTGACCTGTTATAATAAGAACCAAATCAGTTGTATCCATAACTATAATATAATTTATAAATTAATTATCTATCAATCAATCAATCAATCAAACAGTTTTATTTATATAGCTCTTTTAATAATACTGGCTGTAGCAACGCACAGGACATTATCAAATAGGACAATAGAGTGATGTATAATGATGAGGTTAAACTGTTTATTTATAAAATGCAGAGATGGTCTCTGTAATCAAAACAATGATAATCACTAGAAATTAGGTGCCCTCAACTGAGCAAGGCAGAGGCTAAATGTAACCAAAAACCGATCCGTGAGAGAATGGTGAAAAAAAAAAACCTTGGGAGAAACCCAGTTTAGTTGGGGCCAGTTCTCCTCTGGCCGGACATCCAGCACTTAATTTTAAGTTCAATTTTAGGTGCATGTCAGATTGTGCAAAGGACTTATAGTGTGTGTGTGTGTGTATGTGTGCACCTGGTATTTATCACCTTATGGGGACCAATTGTCCCCACAAAGATAGGAATA
>JAUYWG010001049.1:0-10294 GCA_034779775.1 Enteromius afrohamiltoni
TTACACACAATGACACACTTGGAGGTGTTGATTCTAAAAAATTAGAAACACATACACGTAGAACCACAAAAGACCTGAAACATACCTGAGTGGTGAATACGATCCGTGTGTCTAGTAGATTGAGGAATTTCCTGGCGAATCTTGTTGACTGTGTCGAGGATGGTGGTTTTCTGGCTAAGCAGTCTTGGAGCAAGTGACAGCAATGTGAAGAAATTGTCCAAATTGTCTAATTTTTAGTGCATTGAATGAAACAAATGTGCAAATGCATGAGTCATAGAGACACGGTAAAGGGCTAACCTTTGAAAAATGGCTATGTTGCAAACCACAATGCCCAAGTAACTGTGCTCGGGTAAGTGAGGAGGAATCACATAACCTGCATTTCCAATCCATCATGAAAAATTATGACAATGACAAGACATGAGCCAACCCTGAGCTATGCCAACCTCTAAAATCAGTTTTAAAATGCTGCATACTTTTAGTCTTTACATATGTATTTTCACCCCCATATTCCAAATTGTAATTTTACTCACATATGCTCTGGTCTCACAAGTTTTAACCTGTAGAGAAAATAAAAACACAAATGAATAGTGAGGCAGAGACATTTTCAGTCATACAACAATTTCAGAATTTAGAACATTAGGCTTCCATTGCAGCTAATTTACTTTCAAGCATTGGATAAAAAACAAGTAAGATTGAATGAAAGCTGCCACCATTACTGCCACCAAGATGCAAAAATGAGGCTTTGGTAATAAGATGACGTCATGTTTTACTTATTTTATTTAAGTTCCTGGAAGTTAAAACGCCCAAATCGTTGAATTGAACGAAAAAGTTGAATGAACTGTTTCACAGTTTTAAGTACAGTTCACTTATTTTTTATAAGTATGTTATAACTGTTCAGAAATACAGTGCACCCATGGGTGGCAAACCTTCTGGTCATAATTATCTGGTTACTCTGTCTCCAAGCCACCTTCCACCAGCAAGCCACCAACAACCAGCAAGTCACTTTCCACCAGAGAGTCCCCTTCCAGCAGCGAGCCGCCTTCAACCAGAGAGTCCCTTTCTGGAAAGAAATGTTAGTATCCATTTCTTTCTTATTAGGCTAGGCCTTACATTACATAATAAAATTTGGATTTTGTTGTTATTGTATGTGGATGTAATTGTTTCATTAGTTGAGATGCACCGATTACAATTTTTCAGGTCGATCTGTTTTTTCATTGAGTTTGACCTGCTGATACCAAAATTAGCTGATTCCGATTTCATTTTACCTAATCACTTTACAGCACGCACAAATATTAATTTTCTATCTTTTCTTTAATAGAATACTTTGCATAGAACTTAGCGATTATAATAATAATTATTAATAATAATTAAAATATTTTTTAACAGATAATCGCTATAATGCATACTTTTACTCAAACTGAATGATTAAAAATAAGCTTAAATGTATAAATCTGCTATAAATATTAAATTATTCATTTTATTTTCTGACATGCTCCAATTTTTCTTGTTTTTTACGTTCAGACTGCAGGCCTTAATGCTCAATTCTGACTTATTGCCAGATCCAATTTTTTTGACTGAGTGTTCACATTATTTTTAAAATGTGGCATGCACAAAAGAGTAATATGACGTAAATAGTAGGGCTGGGTATTGACACAAATTTCACAATTCGATTTGTTTTCTATTTGATTCAGTATCGATTATTTTGGATATCAGGTACAATACATTGAAAATTTTCTCAAGGAAAACAAATCTCTTAACTATTATTGTAAACTATGGGAGTCAGTTGTAGCCTAGGCGTCATTAGCCTACTATACTATTGAAGGTAAAAAATATGATTTGTATACAAACACTTAAAATACACTTTTATTTATTTTTATAATAATAAAGTTATATGAAATTATATAAAAATTTAAATGGTGGCTGTCATAAACCTTCCAGATTTATTCAAACATGCATATTAAAGAACATTTAATATGTAATATGGTGCATATAATTAACAAAATATTAATATATTCCTATATAAATATTCCATATATTCCGCTCAAGATTTAATTTTTTTTAGCTGACTAATGAGTTTATGGTCACTGGATATGGTTTTTCTGAGGTAAATGTGACATTACATGACATTATTTACTAATGTCTTTCCACGGTTAAAACACTGATTGGGCGGTTCCATGTGACATGATACGGCCCTCAATAAGTTGTACTCTATCTTTTAACACACTTTCAGATGCTCATTCATGTTCATTTCGCACTGTAAGTAACTGGTATTGTTAACGCGGAAGAGAAGGTTATGTGCGCTCAGCACTGCTGCTGCTCTGAGCAGAGCCAGAGCGATCTCATGCCACAGCGCCAAAACGGTAATTATGTTTTTGAATTTTGTAAGAAAATGGACGTAATTTGAAATCTTAGACTTTGTTTCATGTAAATAATATCAAAGCACAAAGATTACTGCGATTTATTGGATGGGATGCGCGCAACAATGTTCTATTCATTCATCAACTGAAGCAGGATGACTAATCGATTCTTGGGATTTAAGCATCGATATTGTTTGTAAAAATGAGAAACGATTAAAATTGAGAAATCTATGTTTTTTTTACCCAGCCCTAGTAAATAGTGTGGAAGTAAACATGGGAGGCCACAGAGATAAGAATCTAATAAAAAAAATTTTTTTTAGGTTGATTTCACGTGGAAGAAATCATTTTCAGATTTTCAGAGGTCGCATTTTTTTTAAATCTGACCTGTAACGGAATTGGACCACATATGAAAGACCGAACTGGAAAATAGTGGATTCCATATGACTAGTGCTGTTCGGATTTGGGTCACTTTGGCCTGCAGTCTGACCGTAGCCAAAATGCTGTACAATACTAGACTACAAGACTCTAGGCGCACACTGTTTTTTAGACCCCTATTGTGAGTTTACAGTTGGCCTATTATTCTGCTAAAACGGTTTTTTGTAGACATGGATTTTTTGGAGCAAAAGATCATCAATGTCGGAAGGATTTGGTATGTCAACAGTAGCTCCTCTCAAGACAGAAATTACATACACTATATGAACAAAAGTATGCAATTACACCCTCAAGAACTTAAATGGCATGCCATTAAAATCCATATGCATTAACATGGACTTGGTCCCCCCTTTGCAGTTGCAACAACTTTCACTCTTCTGGGAAAAAAATTCACAAGATTGTGGGGAGTCAGTGTTATTTTATGCTCAAACATCCACATGCTTGGTGCATGAAATATGCTTGATGCTAGCTCTGCGATATATGTGAAGATCATCACCATGATTTTGAGGCGAAGGCGAAGTGCCATCATTAAATTTAAATTAGATTAAAAATTAGATTAAATCTGAGAGCTGTCTCACTCCTTCACAGGCTTTTAAGGCATTATAACTTGCTGGCCCAGAAAATGTATGAAAGACATTGTTAATATAGTCCAAGTGACTACAGTGGCTCAATCTTAAGTTTATAAAGCGACAAGAACTTTTTATGCGCAAAAAGAACAACTTATTTAATAAAGACCTCTTTTCACATAGTATAACTGCGCAGTGCTTCTGTGTTGTACGTCTTCTTTAAACCGCGGAGACATTGCCTAATGATTTAAAAGATCCGATCTGCCTGTTTACATGACAGTCGCATTGGCACATATCTGATTTATTTCCACATGTGAATGAGGCCTGAAACCGATCTCGAAATATCCGAATGCATGCATTTTTGTTCCTGTTTATACTGTCATAGTTTATACTGTCAATCAGATCTGTGTCAAATATGAGCAAAAAATCAGAATTGGGTCACATTTGGATCAACTAGTGGCGCTGTTCTAACAACTGTAATAAAGTGTTGCAGAGAAATATCAAAGAAATTGCTTTTGAGAAATAGTCACCAAGGGGGTCTGAAGTAAGAGAACCTACTGTCCCCAAATTGGCAACAGTGCAACTGCACCTGACTTTCTTCCATAACTAAAACTGTACATTTCACTGACTGGAAGCTTTAAAAAATGTTTTGTCCTGAACCCAATTTTTTAACCAATGCAAATCTCTTTTTAATTTGTGTATTTTCCTTCCTGTTAGACTGCTTATCTTGGAACCATTGGTGGGTGTAATGTCCAAGTTGCAACTAGGAGAATACTGACAACACTGATTGGCCTTTCTTTAGCCACTCAATTGAACTGGAATGGCTCAAACCAAAAAAGACCTTTCAGAAGCTAAGGCTAAGGAGGGTTGTAACAGGTAAGCTAGCATCTGGTATTAGAAATTGCATATATTAATTACTTCCCACACACAGTGTTGTTTCATGCCTATTTGCTTTTCAGAGACTGTAAGAAAATGTTCCTTTCAGCCAAGTCCTCCTGATTCTGAAATTGAGAGTGAGATAAAGGCGTGGCTGCGGAATTCAAGAGACAGAGCAGGTGGACGAAAGGAGCACTACCACCGTCTGCTGACTAGTCAAGAGACCTCGGGGGAAGAGTGACCTTTGCCAATGAATAATTAGTACACCAAACATATTTTTGGCAACGGTCAAAGTAATACCATTCAGTTGTAAGTCATGAAAGTGGTTGTTAATGATGAACTAATCATTTACAGAACATTCATAAATGATTAGCAAGTGATATACTAACATTTTATGTATGTTTTGTAAATTCCGTTGTAAAGTCATTTACAAGTCATTATTAAATGATTAACTAATTATTTATGAAACATTACTATGCACTCATAAATGATTAATTTATGTTAATTATGTTAAAGTGATATGTTAATTATTTTATGTATGTTTTTCATTTGATTAGTTAATGATTACTAATCATTTACAAAACATACCTGCATTTCATAAATGTTTGATAAATTGTTACATTTTTGTGTATGTTTTGCTCATATCAGGTGCACAGTGGTTAGACTCCATGTGTTTCAGAGAAGACAGCTGTCTATACCCTGTACACACTCTACACTGACTACACACTACAGTGTTCAACGCCTGTTATAGATGATGTGCAAACGCATGAATAAATCATTTACAACACTTTCTACATCCCCTAATCTAAAGTGTTAACTGTTCATCACCTGTAAATGTGTTACACATCATTCATAGATATGAGTCGTTGATCTTATGCCTTATTGATTCTTGAAGTGGTAATCTATGAATGATGTGTAACATATTTTCAAGTAATGAATAGTTTGCACTACATTAAGGGATGCAGAAAGTGTTGTAAATGATTTATTCATGCGTTTACACATCGTGTTGATAACTGTTACTTACCTGTAACAAATGATCTGTACGTGTATTTAAGGCATTTACAACACTTTCTGCTCCCTCTAATTGCTACATACATACAAAAAAATTACAATTTATTAAACATTTATGAAACGCATATTCATGCTTTGATTAGCTAATCATTAACTAATCAAATGTAATTGACTTGTACCTGAATCTACAAAACATACATACAGCAATTAACATATCACTTTTTAATCATTTATGAATGCATAGTAATGTTTCAAAAATTAATAATTTACTAATCACTAGTAAATGACTTGTAATTGAATTTACAAAGCATACACAAAATGTTAGTATATCACTTGCTAATATTTATGAATGTTTTGTAAATTATTAGTTCATCATTAACTAACCACTTACATGACTTACAACTGAACGTTATTATAAAGTGTTACCAGTATTTTTGTTTATTTTAATTATTTTATATTTGTATAGAGAATTTGTAGTCCCTTTCAGAGTGTTAAATTAGCTTTATTAACTTGTATTAGCCTGAATTGAATGTTTTATATTTTGTAATTAATAAATACATTGACGTGAATTATTTTATATTTGTATAGAGAATTTTTAGTGCCTTTCAGAGTGTTAAATTTGCTTTATTAACCTGAATTGTATGTGTTATATTTCATAATTAATAAATGCATTGATTTGAATTTCCTTTAACTACTGTACATTTTTTACAATTCAGATCTTAGTTATGTGGTGACTGCATCCATTTCAGATGTATAGAATAAGTTATAGTAGCTGAAAAGTAGTGAAACAGATTTATTGTTGTAGATTAATAGTGCAGGCCCTGTGTGGGCTTCCTGGGGGCTAAATGAGGGCTGCCCGTGCAGGGCCAGCGCTAAGGGGCCAACGTTTTGCCAATGAGCAAATTCTCATGGGCCCTGCGCTGGCAGCCCACTAGGGGCCCTTAGGCTAGCCCTAAATGGACCCGTAAAGGGCCAGTGCTGGTTTGTTGGCAGGGAGGAGGCGGATTATGTCTGCATAATTCGCTCAAACGTACTCAAGCTCACGCGAAATACACAGCTCTCACCATGGGCGGGAAGAGTGTGAGAATGTGAGAGAGAGAGAATGACTGTGAAACGGCTGAGGAATGAACAGCTCAAAGAGGTGCACTGATCGTCACATGAAACATACACTGTGCATAATTTACTCAAATACTCAATCTCAACAACACATACATAGCTCTGGCCTGGGCGGGGAGAGAATGAGAGCTTAAGGGAGTCAATGTGAGCAAACGCGCTAGACTGCACCTTTTTTCTCTCAACGTAAAACATAAAAAGTGTAAGATCTGAATTTCATTAATCCTTCCAAGAAAGCATGCAAAAAGACAATAAACTGTGATCTGCCTCGTCCTGCATGGGAAGGAGAAACCGGTGGATCTCTCGCAACCAAAGGCATGCAGTAGAACAATAAAAGCTGAAACACCCAAGGACAGTAAACAGACCCCCCTAAAGCAGACCCGCGTTTACGATCTCCCACCTCCCAATTCACAACCTCCTGCAGCTACAAGCTGCTCACCAAGAATCTGCATGGAAAATCACTAAAACTCAAAATGTCATATATGGTGGAGATATTGTCTTTTAATTTTCATATTTAGATTCAAATGAATGGTCTAAAGATGAGTGTTTCAATGCTCTCAGGTTCACAGTAGTCATGTATATTGTTAAAACATTCTTATAGACTATTATAGACTTGAGTTTGTAATCGAGAGGTGTGTCCCTCAATGGAGAGACAAATGGTAATTTCTGGCCAGCTGCAAAAGAATTGCTGGCAGGCCAAAGGCTCGGGTGTTTTACGACTGACCAATTTGGGCTTTGTTTAAAGGTTTGTGTGTGTGCGTTGGACTATATAAGGTAAAGAGCAAGCAGGACATTAGGTCTTTTCTCTGAAAGCAGAATGACCCCTACCTGGTCACACTTTATGTGTGACCGAGTGCATTTTCGGATCATCAGGTATGCATTTCTATTTAAATTGAAACTGAATTGAATTTTTATGTAAATTGGATTAATATTCTTTCTTGATTTATCAAAGTTATGCATTCTTTCAAACTGAAAATGAACTGAATTTCACATTGTTTAATTCTGTAATTGACTTAAAATAATTTTACCTGATGAATAAATTAAATGTTATTCTTGATTAATTTTGGAGTGTTGGAATCCATTGTGACCAGTAGATTGAGAAGGACTCTTTTGTGCGCATAATTCTACGATTCTTCCGGCAGAGCAAACAGAGAGGTAAAGACGGGAGTAAGCTCTCTGTCTCGAGGCGGTGAAGCATGCAGGGGCTGCGTCATAAGTTAGGAACAACTTTCATGTTGTCAAGCATTGCTCTTGAAACTGAAAAAAGCTTTCTCTCACCGAGAAAGATGCTTTTGCACCTATGTGGGCTTTAGTTCTCTGCTTTAGCTGAAAAGCACAAAAACAGTTTGTTCTCTTTGAAGCCTTAAATTAATGATTCTTTGCACTGGAACTCAAAAATTATTCTGTAAACCCAAAACTAAAAATATAGTGAAAATGATCATTCTGCATTGCAAATAACATTGCATTTCATAATTTAGGAACAACTTTCATATGGGAAACAATAAATAAGCTTTCTCTTACCGAGAAAGAAGCTTTTGCACTCATTGCATTTATGTTCTGTGCTTCAGGTGAAAAGCGCAAAAACAGCGTTCGTTCTCTTACAAGCCTTAAACTAATAATTCTGTGCACTGGAGATCAAAAATTATTCTGTAAGCCCAAAACTTAAGGGGAAAACTCTTTTTCCTTTAACTGAAGCCTTATTTAATCACGCAGTGAAACTGCGCGGCCATTGGCCGCTGCAGGTGTATTTATTTAACCAATAGACAAAGCGCCGCTTACAGCGAGCCAATGGCTATTTGCATGAAGGGCGCAAACTTACTCTATAAGAGTGAGGGCGACCAAGCCATTTCTTCAGGTTAATTCGACTGAAGCGGCGGCCTCTCATAGCACGGCGCAGGACGCAGTACTCATTCCATGTCTCAGGGAACCTGGGTTACGGAAGTAACCTATTAGTTCCCTTTCGACATTTCACTAGTACTGCGTCTGATAAGACGCTTATGGGGAATATAGTATAATCCCGCCGTGCTAAAAGCTCTTTGAACTTGGAAGCCCGAGAGTGGACCTAGGGGAAACCCTAGGTCTGACGTCACAAGCATACCTTGTTCAATCACCCAAAGGCAAATGCCCATACTTGCTGTGAGTTTATAATACATATGAGTGATATAGATGTAATCATAACTCGAGTTCCCGCTGTTTGAGTGCAAGCGGTTAAAACAGTGAAAACCCTGACATATGATTGTTATGTTCATAAGCCAGGCAAGGTCGGGCCAGCTTAGAGCATGTACTGTGTTTTTAACTAGGCCGTGACTGGGGTGGAATACGGCAGTCAGCTAGCCTGTAGTCATAGTAAATTCTATGCCCAACTCGCTTACACAGGGAGCTAGTGAGAGTATGAGCGCTGTTAGCGTGGCTGAAAAAGGCGAAGAAAGAATTTTCTTGCCCATAAGCCAGCAGTGCTAGAGTGTAAAACTTGGTAGGCTATGACTGAAGGCAGAAACTGCAGCCAGGGAGCCCAATGCAATAATAAGATTAATCCAACTTGCTTTTCTAAGGGAATTAGATAGGGTTACGCGCTTCTGAGTTAGCGCTATGAGTGAGTCCTTGCAAGCGTAAGCAAGTTCGCAGCCGGGGTAAAGCAGCCCGGATGGCGAGTGTCACCTCAGACAAAGGCAGAGCCTGCAGGATTTGTATTGAATAGGGGCTAAAAGCCTAAACATGCAAGGTGGCAAAGAGCATGGCCAGCTCAACATTTAAGAAACTCTATGCAGAGAGAATCCCTAGCATGCAGTGCTGGGATATCCAGATTATAGAACCTGGCAAAGGTGGACGGCGAGGCCCAGCCAGCCACCTCACAAATGTCTGACAGAGAAACACCACTAGCCCAGGTAGAGGCAGTGGGTCTAGTGGAATGACACTTGACTCCTAGGGAACATTCCAGGCCTTTGCTTACCGGTACCGGTAGCCCTTTAGAGCGGACACCGAAGCAGATAAACAGCTGATCAGAACGTCTGAAGTCAGCTGAGCACTCGATATAGATTCTCAATGCCCTCACTGGGCAGAGAGGGTTGGAATCCTGACCCTCTGAAGGCTGCAAATCCGTAACTGTGCCTTGGTTTCAGGGTGACTTTAGAGTCATTCTGCCCAAATTTCAGGCATGCTGGGCTGATAGACAGTGCTTGCAGGTCACCTACTCACTTAACAGACACCAGTGCTAAGAGCAGTGCAGTCTTAAGCGTTAGCGCCTTCACTGTCACTGTCGGAAGGTGCTCAAAGGGTGGGCTCTTAAGGGCGTTCAGCTCCGTGGGCTGGTCCCACGTAGGGACAGTGTGCCTCTTAGAAACTGGATGAGTGAAGTATCTTTGCCTACCGTTTGTCCTGTTATAAGGTCGTGGTGGGCTGCTATACCCGCCACATAAGCCTTAAGTGTGGAAGGGGTACAGCCCGTATCCAACAGGTGCTGTAATAATGACAATATCAACGATATGTCACATGTGGAGGGGTTTTCATGGTGTTCTGCCAACCATTTGGAAAACACAGACCATTTCAACAAATAGACACGTCTCGTGGACGGGGCTCTTGTCTGTGAAATAGTATTTAAAACGCACTCTGGGAGGCGTGTAGGCTCCCATCTAACTCAAACAGGACACATACGATTAACTTCTACTGTTCAAGATCCCCGAAGGGAGGAGGATGAAACGCCTGTAGCTCGATCGGGCGAGGTGCAGCAGTAGTAAGGACCTTCGAGTGTAACCCGCTCAAGGGTACAGAAGCTGTAAGGTACCAAGCTCTCTTTGCTCGGATATCATGTCTCGCTTCTGGGATTTCTAATTTTAGTTTTTAATCTTACTTTTACATTTAGGGTTTTTACCTCGTTTTAATCTGACTCCAATTTTAAGTTGTTATTAAATTTAGATTATAATCTTAGTTTTGAATGCTGAT
>JAUYWG010001050.1:0-10294 GCA_034779775.1 Enteromius afrohamiltoni
TCGAGTGTTTTTGTCTCTGCGGTGCTCTTTAAAGGCACTCTGATTTAAGTCAAGGTTACACCACAAAGGCTTCATCTCTTATCGCTGCATTTTTGCGACATTAAAGCCTAAAAATAACAGTATCATGATTTTCGTATAAATATTAAGCCGTTTTTACCATTTTTAACTTTTATTATAGTTAACTAAAACTAAAACCATAAAACACCCTAAAAATAATGAAAGAATAGATGAAAATCTATTTTTAAGAACTAAATAAATAATTTTCAAAATCCAAAGTAATTTTTTTTTAAATGCTAACATTTTCTATAAGTTTATTTTGATGCACTGAAATTTCAGCATCATTACTCAATTGTATATAAATAAATAAAAATAAAAAATAGAAATGATATATAAATATATATATACATATAGAGGAACCTTTTTAAATAGAAATGAGTTGAATTTTTTTTATTCACAATTGTACTGATTTTACTGTATTGTTTGATCAAATATGCAGACTCTATGAGCATTAAGAGACTTAAAACAAAAAATTGTGCAGAGCTGACAGATTTCACAGAAAATTGCAAATCGTGCATGAGTAACGCTTTTTTTTTTTTTTTTTTTTTTGCAGACTACAAATTTGTCCAGCTGAAGGTTATGTTCCGATTTTAAAACACATATTTTTTTGTGAATTGTGACTTTGTTCAGAATTACTTTTACTTGTACTTGTTTAGTGTATGACGTCCAGTTTAACTTTTTAACTATTTAGTTGACAAGTGTTTTTAGTACTATATGTTCAGTTTTTAAAAGTTGTGTGTACCTTTACATTAGTTCTAATGCTTCATGGTCTTAATTTCTTGTGTTCTAGTCTAAAATGTTTAACGCAATATACTCTGTATGCAGCTGGAATAAATAAGAAGAATAAAAAACACAACAGTTTTGAAATCCAAAGCAATTTAATCACAGAAGAAGAAACAACAGATGGCATAAGAGAATTGAAAATCCCCAACAACTTAGCTCACGTAAAGAATTTTAAAACAAACATGTTATTCAGAGCTGTTAGCCTGAAAAATTATAGGTATGTATAGGTATGATAGACTTCCTTGTACAGTACATTACATTACTGACCAATGGCAGCATTGGGAGCATAAGGATCAGGACTTATTTTGTTCAGATCCACAATGACAGCATCATACCGTTTTTTCCATTCAGCTGGTGACAGTGAAGATGGGTTGACCTCCAGGAACAAATAAGCGTTCTTTTTCTGCAAGCTAAAGATGTCCCTGGCATACAGGCAGGCTTCACCAAAGTCCTTCCAGTGCTAAAAGATGTGATTTGAAAATTAACCACATGTAAAATGCAATCAAGATGAAATAAACCTTCTGTAAACCTGTAACTGAACAAGTTACCTGTTGTGCTGCAGTGATAGCTTCCAGAAAGAATTCCTTCATGTCACTATCCTCGATGAAGTGTTCATTAGCAAAAGTCTCATCTTTAAGAGTCTCCAGCATCACACTCACTGTTTCCCAGAACTTCTTAATCTCAATCAGAATTTGTTGGATTCGACTGAGGCAGGTTTGGACATCGTTCAGATGGACAGGGTTGGGTATTGCCTCTTTAAAAACAACATAAAGCAGACATTAATTATGCTTATTAATTACACTTCTGACCATTTGTATGTGAATGAAATATGTCAAACACAACTTGAGATCTTTTTCTTTTTTATGTGAAAGCATCTCACCGTTTTCCAATATAAAGCTCGCCAAACTCAGCTGCAAATCTGTCAATTCGACATGGAATCCCCACTCTTTGTTTTTTAGGTTTGACTTCATATTGGAAAGTAAAGACAACTCATTGGAGATAGCCTGTATGTTTGCAGACAGACCGGCATTAATGTTAGAACCAAAAATCGCATTGATTACGGGTCCAACAAATGGTACTATGGCACTGAAGAAACCCAGACGTCTACGCTTTCTTTGAGCTTCTCTGATATTATTTTGAAGTTCTTGGTTTTTCTGTGCAATCTTTTCATCAATTTGACGAATTTCTTCAGTGGTTTTCTTCAGTTGCTCTGTAAGTGTAGTCACATTTTTCCGAAGTTTTTCTATCTCCTCAAGATTTTTTTTTATATTTCTGTCTGTTTCATCTTTTACAGCAATCACATCACTGGTGTATGAAGCCACACTCTTGTTGTGTTGGTCATATCTGATGATGACAGATTTCAGATTAATCATTAGCTTAAACACAATGTTTTTTGGTAATACACTGAGACATGGTGATGTTCTGCTCAGTGACATGCATAGAGAGGACTTTTGGCAGTAGCTATATTGTAACCAATCCAGATATATTCAACAAATCTTACAAACATTAAAATATTTAGCAAAAATTCCAACATTTTACCTCTCTACCATCTGTTCCACTTTTTCAACAATTTCAGTGATCCATGCCCTTGCTTTTTCCAGGGACTTAATAGCAAGAAGGCTTTTATCCTTTTCAACAGCAACCTTCAGACCAGGCAAAAGTGTGGAAACCAGGTTTTTACTCGTGGCTGCACACTGAAAGACAGAAAAAAACACTTACAGTATCATTCCACAAGTTTCATACTTTAAGGCTAGCTTTCCCTATCCAATCTTTTTTCCCCTCATCTGAAGAGATATCTGCGTAAACATGAAACCGACAAAAAATTATGTAGTATGTACGCCAGACCAGTGTGTGATGCTGTATTTCTGCCACAGAGATACTGGCGTACATACACTGAAAACAGAGAAGAAGAGTCCAACCCTAAACCCACCCATGCTGTGTCCCAATGTGTCTGTACTACGGCTTTAAAGTATGTACTCTTTTGTGGAAGAAAAAATAAAACTTTTTAGTGTGTAATAGAAGAGTAGGCAAGCTTTGGGACAAGCTATTAACTTTCTATTTCTATTTTTCACATTCTATTTTGGGAACTTTTTTTATTTATGAACTTTGGGACGCAGGGAAGAACAATCTAATCAAGATCTAAAGTTACAGGCAGGTGATTATCAAGGTTTGAGCAAAAATTGAAGAAACTGAGGATCTCCAGGACAAATGTTGGCCAACTCTGCTTTAAAACATAGAAAAAACAATTTAGTCGATTAGATACCAGTACTTAACCTGACACAATCTTTTAAATGTTCTTTGTAGTTCTTTTAAGAACTGTTTACTGAAAGGTTCTTTGAGGAATCAAAAAAGGTTCTTGTATGGCATTGTATTCGGGTTGCTGGGACATTCTAAAATGATACAAATTCTTACCTTGGTTTAACAAACCACACTTCTGTCAAACCTTCCTTATAATAATCACTAACTACTGACAAAAAAAAGAGCATATTCAACAGATAAAGTGAACAATATCACGTTAAGTTTCCCGCTTCTGTTTGTAGGTGCGTTAAGCCACGTTAAGCATTTTAAAATATCCCGTTACAGAAATATCTTTAAAACACTGACTTTACCTTCAGCAGAAGAACTTCAGAGGACCCAAAGAGAAGTTGGGTTTCAGTAGCACGTGCTCTGAGTTCCCTCTCCAACCTGGGGAACTTAGCCAAACACAGGTAAGAGAGATGGTAGAGCAAAGCTGTACGCTGAGCAGATGGAAGAAGCTCCGTAACAAATTTGGGCCTACTTGCGATCATAAGCTCTGTAGAAATACAAGCATGATGGTGATTTTGTGCAGAAATGTGTCAGTATTTATCATGTTTATCATGGGTTTGGATTTTAGAAAAAAAAATTCTGAAAGGTTTACCCACCTTTGCTTTGTGACATTTTTTCGTCTGTAAGGGAATGTCCTCTAAGAGTCTGAAAAACACTAAAAAACAACAGCAAACATTATGAGAAAATAATCTTAAAAAAAAAAGATGGATGGAAAAAGCTAGTAACAGTTCAGTTCAACCTGTATGTTGAATCTTGTAACTGACTGTCGTGTAACTGACTGTATCTTCCCAGGGAATTTATACTCTGTTGCACTTCCTCAAAATTGTGTGTCATGAAGATAATTAACAAATTTGTTGAGCAACAACTTCTGATCAAACCTCTGTAATGTTGAAATTGCATTTCACTTCCTTTAAAAACAAGTTTTAAAAATCTTTTGAAGCTATAAATAACATGTATTTTACCATAGCAAAAGTACATTTCTGACTAAAGTAAAAAAAAAAAAGTTGGGCTGCACAGTATTTTTCATGCATTAGTTATGTGCATGTCGTCAGTAAAGCTGGTTCTTTGATTACAAATAAATCAAAATCAACTGTTTTTTTAGATGGAGTGGCGTTTAATACACAGAGCCAAAGATCACTGACACTATACAAGTGCTGGTCATATAATTAGAATATCTTCAAAAAGTTTATATAAGTAGTTAATAAGGTGTACAGAGTGTCAACTAGGTATTTAAGACCCTGATTTACGACTTTTTATGACTTAATGAGGGGCAATAAAAACTGTACAATAAACCGGACATCCTGTACACCCCCTACCCCACTATAAATAAACATTCCGGACGTAAATTTTACGACAGGATGTGTTAATGTGTAGCAGCTGTTATAAAACAAAGTCACAAAAGTAGGTATTTAGGATTTTTATAACCCATTGTGCGTACAGAGTGTCTGGTGGTCGTGTGGGAACGCTTGACAGGTCCTGAGGACAGTCCCCCTCCCCCCACGGTCATCATGAGTTCTTGTGATCCAGCAGTCTGTGGTGCCTATTGAAGCATTCAAACAAAGAGTGGCACTTTAATATTCATATATATATATTTATATATATAAAACAGACAAAACACCATGTCGAAACAGTATACTAACATCACAAAAACATTGCAAGAATTACATGTTTTGCCCCCGTCAAGACTTGGAGAAACTTGTTAACGCATTTATCACAGGGAGGATTATTGTAATGGTCACCCCCAGAAAATCTGAGCACATCAAAACAGTATTAACTAAGAAATTACAAATATTCTTCTTGCTTTGCCAAATCACCCACTTTTCAATACAACTTTAAGATGCACACCATCCGACCCATCTTTTCTTAATTCTTCCATCATTTTACTACTTTGTACTTCATTCTGCTGCAATTTATAAGTACATGTTCCCTGCTTCGAGTGTCTGACACACCTCACAAAAGCCAGAAGGATGCTTCCCTATAATGTACTATTCAGGCTACAAACCCCAATTCTTCACCACCTCATCACTGTTTCCACTTTTCTAAGCCATCGCCAGCTCCTGCCAATTCCAACTTTATTTTGAATACTATACAAACACGGGCCTTTGATTTCCCATATCCCACTGATGCTATTCTTTTACAGATACTTTCCAAACTATATTTTACCCTTCAGGTTTTGACATCTTTATGCTTGCTTCATGTCTTTTAAGTTGCTTGTTTGGCTAACTTATCCGACTTCTGACTTACCAAATTAGTTGAATCACCTTTTTCTTTTATTCTCATATGTGTAATCAATATTGCATTCAACAGATTGCCTAAGTACACTCTATTGCACATCAGCACGAAATAGTGTAACTGATATTTCATTAAAACTAATGCAACCAGCACAAATCAAACTATTGCACTTTTAGCATATACAAATAACAAACTATAATAACCCATACAGACCCAAGATTTTTTTTTCTCATAGTTATTTATGATTGGCAACATCCTTAAATATAAACGGCTTAGTCAAACGTGATAAAAACCACAGGCACAATATTCTTTTTGTCTGGGTTTTCAGATCTCTCTCTCCTGGCTATAAAAAAGAAAAAACACCTTAGGCAGAGAGAATTATATATCAAAGTAAAAATAATGTCACATCAGTAAACCATTTGTTATGCTTTTAAACATATATGCACCATTTAATTCTATATATTTATTAACATAATTCTAGTAAACAATATTAAATTGACTTTAATGAGAGCAATGATGCTCATCTTGTGATGTAAAAATTTCCAAAAAAACAAGGCAATCGTTTAAGTTGCAATACAAACAATTATTCTAGATTCTTGCAGATATGATCACTGAATATAAACCTAACCTGCATTAATTGTAACGGGTTACCCTCAATGGTCATGATAATGCATAAACAATTCCATTACAGCTAGCTAAATGATAAAACAAACATAGAAATGTTGTTGGATCCTTGGGGGTCTGAGAAAGTTCAATCAGTCATTACAAATCTTAAAGAGAAAAAAAAGTATTTTACACAAAGCTAAAAAAAATATGTAAATTACATCTTGAAAATATAACTAAAGCTACAGGCATAAGAAAAAAAGCATTTTACAAAAGATAGCCCCCTAAAAACAAAAGATAAATAAATAAAAATAATAAAAAAAACAAGACATTCAAAAAATAAAATATACAGGTATTTTAGCACAAATATTTACAACTGATGATATTAGCTGAAACATCCTTAGCTCGTACATCTCTTACATGTTGAAAACACATATTAGTAAATCTGGGACAAATAGCAATAAGGGTATGGCTGTTTATACCTATAGGGTCAAACCTGTAAAAACTTACTGGCCTTCTCAAGAAAACCATTAGACACCCAGCAGATCGCCCAGAACACTGCTGACAGGTTTCTGACTAAAACCAGAAAATCTGAACACATCACACTATTCATCATTTATAAATCACTCAATGGCCTAGGACCAAAATATACTGCAGATATACTCAATAGCAAATACCAAGGCTACACACAAAGCAGGGGGAATCCGCTTTTTAGATATTATGCTGACCACAGCCGGAACCTGCTTACAGAAAAGATGAATGACCTAAAACAGTAGCTACATCTTAAACTAAAAATCATTTATTAAACTTATTTTAAATTATTATAATCATTTAAGCAGTTTTTACGTTTTACTTTTTTTGTCTTAATGTTGTCATCATTGTCTTTATGATTGTTCCACTCCTTTTATGTAAAGCACCTTGAAATGTGTAATATAAATAAGCTGACTTGCGTTGCCTAATCAGAGAATTAACAATTTTTAAGCCACCACATTTTATCAGAGATGGAAACTTTGCTCTACAGACGGTTTAAAAATTTCTTGAAATGAAACACTTCTAAACACTAAAGTATCAAAATATGTAATTTAGTAGTATATTCATATATATGAAGCAATCTCCTTTAATGATTATCCACTCTTTTTCCAGATTATTTACTACACATGTGTATTGTACACATCAAATAAGTATTAACTAAGAAATTTCAAATATTGTTCTTGCCTTGCCCAATCAACCCACTTTTCAATACATCTTTAATCTCGGCCCAACCACCCATCTTTTCTTAATTTATCCATCATTTTCATCCTGTGAGCTTCATATCTAATACAATTTATAAGTACATGATCTGTGGTTTCAAGTGTCTGACACATCTCACATAAAATCCAGAAGGATGTGTCCCTGTAATGTAGTATTCAGGTTACTGTGACCATTTCTTAACCTTGTCTTCACTGTTTCCTCTCTTCTAATCTCGCCACAGTGCTTCTCAACTCCAACTCTCCCTTTGATTTCCCTACCCACTGCTGTTGCCATTGTTTTACACCTTATTTCCCAACTATACTTTACCCTTCAGCCTTTCAAATCTTTGTACTGACTTCAATATTATCTTTTTTAGTTCTTTGCTTGGCTAACTTATCCACCTTCTCATTAGTTTAATGTCTTTACTTTTTTCTTTTATTCTCATATGTGTAATGAATATACTATAACATTCAACATGTCTGACGTCTTTTGGACACACCTGATCTGAGACTGTACAGCAACAACAACGAATCACTTCCAATTTTCCTCCTATCCGATCCATTCTATAGCCATCATGATGACATATAGTTCATTGTATATAGTGTGATCATTTGATGATCATTTGATGTTCGTTTACTCTATTCAGGAACCTTTGTTCAACTGTAAACCTGTACAGCCTAATCACATACGACTTACAGATTACTTTACTTTTATTGACTGCCGCAAACAATGATTTGACGGTCATAAAATTCACAGAAGATCCCTTTTTAGAATGTTATAAAATCAGATTACATACCCGCTGGTGCATTATACCCTGCTGACCTCAGGAGATGATGACCCCGGATGTTCACGGCGACGACCTTCTGCTTGAACGGGGTAAACTGTCCCCTTGCTTAAACAAGTACACAGACAGACGTTTAATCTTTTAAAGGAAGCTAATATAAATTATACTGAGATAATATCGCCAAGACATTAAATAAATAAATACAAAACTAGATTTAGGTAAACAAACTGGCACGACGATTATTCAGCAACATTTATTTTGTTAGCAGATTTATCTTAAGAGACCAGCCAGTAAGGGTTAGTATGCTTGTTGTTGACTGTCGTTGGTGACCGTTCAGTGTGCTTCGTCCGGTGTGACGCACCACGCAGTCCCGTGGCTTGGAGATGCCCCGTGTGGCAGACCCTTTGTGGCTGGATGAGAACCATCCTGGGGGAACCAGTCACTCTCCCCTGGTTCCTTTCTTCCCGGAGTTGTGACCAGGTTGTGGCAAGCCCCCTACTCGTCATGCCTGCGCCCAAGCCCTTCGGCCCTCACCACGCTTGATGGCGGTGCAGCCAGAGGGTACGAGGCGGTTCCCCAGGTTGAGCGCTCTGTTGCGGTGCATCTTCCTGGCGGGGACAGCCTCGGCTCCCATCCAAAGCCTGTAAGCTTTCGCTCCTCTCTCACGGTTAGGGCTTATAGCGCTGCTGGACAGGCTGGCTGAACATGTCGCAGGTGCCGGACGCTGAGAAGGCTCGCTTTCTCGACGCCCCATCTCCCAGGCCGGCCTGTTTGACGCCACTGTTGGAGCCCAGAAGTTTGCGGCAGTTCAGAAGCAGACGGAGGCAATGTCGCACATCTTGCCTCGGTGCCTGCCCAGCTGCTCCCTGAATGCTGCTCCGCCTGGAGATTGCTATCCTACTGGCTAAGGAAGCAATCGAGCCTGTCCACCCAAGATGAGGTCGGGGTTTTACAGCCCTTACTTCAGGAGTGGTGGGTTGAGACCGATCCTGGATCTGAAAGCTTTGAATCGGTCTCTTCTCAAGATGCCATTCAAAATGCTCACTCCGAAGCACATACTAACATGCAATCAGGGCCGGGATTTGTTTGCAGCCATCGACTTGAAGGACGCGTACTTTCATTCTTCTGCCTCGACACAGAACCCTACTCTGGTTTGCGTTCGAGGGTTGAGCATATCAGTACAGAGTCTTACCCTTTGGCCTGTCCCTCCCTCCCCGCCTCTTCACGAAGGTCGCGGAGGGTGCCCTCTCCCCGCTATGGTAGATGGGCATCCGCATCTCGACGACTGGCTTATTATAACTCACTCGAAGGATTTGTTGTGCATGCACAGGGACATAGTGCTACAGCACCTCAGCCATCTGGGTCTTCAGGTCATCCGAGAGAAGAGCAAACTCTCCCCAGTGCGGGCTGGGCGACACCCAACATCTTCGCCAGGTTTTACGACTTCCACGTAGAGACCATGTCTTCTCGCGTTCTTAACCAGGACAGCCGGTTGAGCGAGGAGACCGGCTGGTGCCGGCTTGCTGCTCCACTCCCGCGGGACCCACGCTTAACCCTCTGAGGTCGGCCGTTACGCCGTCGTGATTTGGGTCTTTTTTTTCTGATCGGTGTAAAAGACACTAATATTGCTCTGTTGATTTTGGTCACACAAGTAAGTGTTATATACCATTCAAATCTGTTAAATGTCTACTTTTTTAATTCACTCTCAGTCACAACAAAAGCCTTTGCAAAATAAGGAAAATAAAAAGTGTGCGCGATTTTTCTTTGTTCTCTCCGCAAACAGTTTTTAAAAAGCTGTTAATAAAATGAACTATAACTCCGCGAAACCATGACACACAGACATGAGAAATATATCTATAGAAAGCTTTAAGTGTCTACTTTTAAATGCAGTAAGTGCACATTGAACACAAATAGTATTTGTTAAAGTAATGAGTAAGTAACCAATAGTACTGAGTTTCTTAATCTGATCTCATTCATTTTAATGTGACCACGCCCACGAGCTACAATCTCTTTCTCATTCCAATCTCCACGTGAGGTGCGCGCGACATGAACACGCCCACAACAGCTCATGTGCTCAACGCGGAAGGACAGAGAAAACAAAACAAACAAAACTGACTTCAGCAAAGAAGATAACAGATGGATTTACCTCAAGATGCGGCGTGCGATCTGTTCCAGTCACTCTAATGAGTAAGTACTGTTTGTTTTTGTATGCGTTTGCGTTGTATTGTGTGCTTTTGGTTTTTCGCCGAACTATACCTGACTAAAATGTCTGAATGTGAGTGAAGCATGTTGACAGGC
>JAUYWG010001051.1:0-10283 GCA_034779775.1 Enteromius afrohamiltoni
ACCATATATGAACATAACTTCCTTAAACACCTCTTGACTATAACTTGAATAACTGGATTGCATATAGGTTATCTACAATCATCTTTGATCTCATTCTCATTTAGTGTATGTTCATCTGCGCTGTCTTCACCATGTGACCCGTCAACCTTCTCCCCACCAGCACTGCTGTCTCCACCGGCAACTATTTCTAGATCATCCTCGTCTGTTTGCGTTGTTTGTTCACTACGTTCTTTCTTAATGAATTTTACCAATCTGTGCTTGGTCACTTTTCTTGTCTGACGGTTATAAACCAAATATGCAGGGCTATTTTTACTGTACCCCACAAAGACTCCTTTATCACACCTAGGGTCTAATTTCTTTTGGTCATGCCTGTATGCATAACAGTCTGAGCCAAATATCCACATTTTCGAGAGGTCTGGCCTCTTTCCTGTGAGTATGAAGTAAGGTGTGTTTTGCATTCTGTCATTATAGCAACGATTTCTGATATGGGCAGCCGTTTGAACAGCATATGGCCATAACACCTTTGGTAACTCTTTCTCTAACAGTAGGCATCTTGCCATCTCAAAAATGGTCCTCCACTGCCTCTCAGCTGTGCCATTTTGATGCGGAGAGTATGGGCATGATGTCTCATGTCTAACCCCTTTACTTCTCAAAAGGGACTGGAACGCATTACTAGTGTATTCCGTGCCATTATCAGACCTTATGCATTTTACTTTGCCATAGGGTGCACTGTCTGCAAAAAACTTTTCAGTGGCTAACGTTGAGTCACTCTTATTTTTGAGAAAGTACACTGATATGGCACCTGAATAATCATCTGTGAATGATATGACATATTTGTGCCCTTCTGGAGCAGTTGGTTCAATGGGACCCGCCAAATCAGTGTGCACCAGTTCGAGGGGGGCATTAGCTTTTGCATCTGCCTTTCTACTCCTACAGTTTGTGAACTTCCCTTTTGTGCATATGTTACAATTTACTTTAGTTTTATCATTTATCTGCATACCATCGACTAGTTTAGGTAATTTCAACAAGTCATCAAAGTTACAGTGCCCCATGATTTCATGCCATGTCTTAACATCACATGCTAAATTTACTTTGTCTCTGGCACACATATCATTTAAGGCTACGTTATTCATTCTCGTTCCATCCGCCAACTCCATGTAATGCAATGCGGGGTTGAAAGATTCATCGAACCTGAATCTTGCTTTCTCTGTAATTATATGAGATGTTGCTCAGCAGTCCACCATTAGTCCTCTTCCTTTAATACTTTTGGACGTTAAACGTTGGTTAATGAAAGTTTGCTCGTCGTCGTCTTGCTTTTCCGGCTGTCTGTTTGGCGTCATCTCTTTGTCTGTTGCCCTTTCTTCTGCACGTCTCGTCGCTGTGTGTTGAGCTTCGATGGTAGTTACACCACTTCGATGATGCTTTCTGGCGGCAATCTCTGGCTATGTGACCTCGATTACCACAACCATAGCATGTCACAGTCGATGCTTCTGCTTTCATCACGTTGTCCGATTTTGACTTGGGATCAAACTTTTCTGTCTCCTCGAAACTTCGTAGTCGACTCTTGAATTGTGCGAACGTCAATTCTTCGCTGCTTTGTGTGATGTGGATGGCAAAGGGTTTGTATGATTCTGGCAGGCCCTTCAAAATCATAGCTATTATCAGTCCATCACTTAATATTTCTTTAGCATTTCTGAGAGACGTTATCGCTCTTTCGGCTCGGATAACATAGTCTGTAACACTTTCTTCTGGTTCCTTCTTCAGAGAAGTTAGCTCTGTATATAAGGCAATGATTCTCGGCTTACCCTGGCTGGCGTAGTGATTTCTTAGGATTTTTAATGCTTTCCTTCCATCGTCGGTTGCTTCTCTCATCACTAACGACAGGCTTTTGTCATCGAGGAACTGAATTAGCTCTGCGTAGCATTCTTCATTTTTCTCTCGGTCGACATTGTCGTCAGTGGATAGGATTGTTTCCTTTAGGCCAAGCATTCTCATATGGCCTAAAATTTTTACTTCCCATAGTTCGTACTTCTGTTCGTCGCCATCAAAAACCAGCCTCTGCCATGCTCCTGCGCTTCTCCTGGGACCATAACCTGTTGAGCTCTCTGCCTCCATGTGTATGAACCAAATGTTCTCCTCATTCATTTGAATAAATCAATAAACTTTGTCAACATCATAAAAAAAATAAACTTAATAATAATAAAAATAAACTTTACAAAAAAATATGAGATGAGAACACATAATCCAACAAAATGTAATAGTAAAGGGGGCGTATTCTTTTATTATGTCATTTGTCTCCTATCTAGCCATTACAGAAACACAAGCCTGTCTAGCCGGCTCAGAGTACAGGCACTTAGGTCACAGATTCACTCGGTGAAGGGTCAGTCTCTAACGCAGACACCGTGGGATAAAAACACTTATTTTAAAATCATCTGTAACATGCAATTTCTTTGTGTAGTTGCATGTAGTTGCAGTTGTAGTTTTTTTTTTCATGATGTATACAAAGAGTGACTTTACTCCTTCCTTGCCATTATCAATCAAACTCGTGAAATTTAAGGGTCTAACACCTTTGGTTTAAATACAGCTGTCTAGATGTGTTCTATTTCAAGGGTTTAAAACACTTAAGTTGAATAGTGCAGAGTAGGTTTTCTGGGTGTTCCACTGCAGGAATAGGTCACACATGTTCACGGATCTTTGTCTTGACGCGCAGCAGAAAACGTAAACGCAGTCGTCCAGTAACTTTTTTTACTGTGATCTCCAACATCTCCATACATCACTCTTCCACCAGTTTTAGGAGTTTTTGGAGAAGCTGCCACAGCCATTTTAACAGGAGAATGAAGACAGACTTCCACTCATTAACAGCAAGACACAGACCTTATTTAAAGACACCCGCTGAACATTTATTACATCGACCAGATCAAATGTCCTGGTCAGGTTATAAAACATCGTAAAAGTTTTACGACTTTTTACACTCCCCCGGAGGTGAGTTTTTATGACAGGATGTGGGGGTGGGGTTTATTGGACAGTTTTTTATTGCCCCTCATTAAGCAGAGGTGGTCGAAGTACACAAATCTACTTGAAGTACTTGAGTAAAAGTATAGATCCATACTATAAAACATTACTCCAGTAAAAGTAAAAGAACTCCTTTTTCGATTTTACTTGAGTGAAAGTACAAAAGTACTTGTTTTTTTATGCACACACAACTGTTAATTACTGTAGTTACTTGAATATCAAATCCTTTCTTTTCCTCCTCAGATGTTATATATAAAAACTATTTGGACATTATCTAAAAATGACTATAAATTAGCACCAGCAAGCTTGTTAGCTAAATAAACAGCATTAACATTAGATAAAAATATTTAGACCTACTTATTTTCATATATGGTTATGAATAAACATTCATATCTGTCGGATAGTTGATAAACTATATAATAAAACTGCTAACATTACTGCAGCAGGGAATATTTTTTGACTTAGAGACACTGATGTTGATGTGTCTTCATTCATTTCCTTGGACTTAAATAGATCACCCTTTACTGCTGTGTAACAAACTGACAACTTTTACCTAAATATGATTTTCAGTTAATGTTAGTAACTTCACGCATTATCAGTCGCGTGCGCCAGTTGTTCGGTTCACTGGAGACACGCTCTGAACGGATTGAGCTGTCGAATCGCTAACAGTTGCAATTGGATCATTCAAATTCGAGAATTAATCGTTTGGTGAGATTTGCGAAGCGATTGAACAGGTTCATTAAAAAGAATCAGTTTGTTAATGAATCGCTTGTCTGCGTCTCGCTCGGAGCATGTGATATATGAGTAAAGATATGTTTTATGAAATGTAGTGAAGTAAGAAGTACGATCCGTTGCTTAGGAATGTAGAAAAGTAAAAGTTGCTAAAAATAAAACTGCTCCGGTAAAGTACAGATAACTGAGAAATGTACAGTAACGAAGTACAAATACTTTGTTACTGCCCACCACTGTCATTAAGTCATAAAAGGGCCATAAATCAGGGTCATAAGTCACATATACTTACTACTTGCATATACTTCAGGTCATTGTGTATACTGTTATTGTGCTTGTATATCATGTGAGACCTGATGGCCGAACAGACAAGCCTTGAGACACAAACCCATCATTTAGGATGAATCTGGACCTTACTCTAAAACAGACCAAAGTCGTAAAACTGGACCTTTATGAGTCACTGGCGCTGCTATGTCTAGAAACAAAACAGAGAGGGAAGGATACCTTTTGGCATTAACAGCTTTGAATGGATCTCTTGTTGATTTTACGTGCACTGACCAGCCATTGACCTCATGAATAATGGATTCTAAAAGGATGTTCTGGACACTAATGTAGTTAACGCCGGACTGCAAAATCACGGGACCTCCTGGACCATCTGCCTAAGTGGTGAACTCTAACCTCACACACCAGTGTAAATTCATGAAAATTGACGCTCACACAAACACAGTGTTTGATTCATAAGCTGGGAAAACTCCCTAAAAACGTTTGACCTTTCTCACCCTCAGCTGCAGGCACACATGCTGCGTACATTCCTGAGCGCACGCTTTCTTCACAAACAAAGGAACAGAGACAAAGTGTGCAGCATTAGGAAAAGGAATCCTAAGTTTGCACATATCTATTAGAAGCAAATCTGTGTGTCACACATTTTATTCATGTAGTCTGTATTTTATTGTTGGCATTTATGGTGTTGAGTTTATAAGTACCGTATCAATCACGTATCTATGCATCAAAGGAATGAATGAGTGAGTGAATGTAACCAGCAAATAATTTAGACATGTTTAGAGTGTAACAGAAGGGCAGAACATAACGAATCGCCTTGTAAGAATGAGAGTGGGATATTTTTGATCAGACAAAAGTTATAAGCATTTTAAAAGTTTATGTCTCAACTTCATGAGACACCCCTGTTCCGAACTGTGTTAATATATGTTAATTTATTGAGAATATGTACCACAAGAAACCATTCAGAGAAAAGGAGCCGCCCCGTAACACTGAACTGATTGGTCACCCTCACTCGTGGGCGGGAGCAAAAGTCCCAGCTAAAAGATGCAACCCAGCAGAACATATGTGTGTGTGAACTGTGCAAGAATATCTGCATGCATCCAAAAGATGTGAACATCTACATCTGTGTGCATCTCTCAAAACGTGCATCTTCTCCAAGACTTGCATTACCTAACATCTCAGAAGAAATTAACTGAATCAGATCATCAGTACTGCTGAAGATCCAAATCAGCCAACTTGCAACAAACTCTCAGGAACCAATCCACTACAGACGTCAAGGACATCAGGTTAAATAACAAGCCAATCAGAGTGCCAAAGATCTCTTCTCTACTAGAATCTCTTCCACTTTGTATATCAAACCTCCATTCCAGTGAAATATGCAAATTATGAGTAATAAAACTTCCCTCCAAATTAGCAACACCCGATTGGCTCTTTGACCCACAAAAGGTGTGACTTCAACATGTTTCAAAAAGCCCCAAAGCTCGGACCTGCCTGGCTTTTTGGATTTGTCTGGATGCGGGAGCCCAACATTCTCTCTCGTCCCTCGGAGCTCTACGGAAAGTTCCGAGCCAGATCTTTGCAGACTAGTATTTTCAACATCCACAGATTGATCTCTCTTTCCGATCTTCTTTCATCTACCAATCACCAGAGTCAGGACATCTTTTGGAATTCATTGCTCTTCAAACCAGGAGGACATGATTGCCAATCCAAAACCTTATGGCACTAATGGTTTTACACGTGGTCAACTATTTCTCTTTTCATAACTTAAATTTTAGCTTTTTCCTAATGGTTTCTCCTGAAGCCTTCTTTGCACTTTTTCCTTTGTGTGAGCGTATTTATATGTGTGTATTCAGTTATGCGAGTTAACGTAGATTTAATAAAACTTTTGCACAAAGTACATGACTTTCTGATTCTGCCTTGCATTTCACTAAATTAACAGATTAGTTGATGGTAATTCTGCTACAGTTACTACTGGCAGCTAATTTAAATAATTGCAATTAATCATAATTACTAGTAATTATACATTTCCCTTAATGAATTAATGTTACAACTGATACAACTTTATATTTACAGTAGTATGCATACATGTATACATTATTTATATAAATAATTAAAGTGCATTCCATTTATAGGACATAATTCATCTTAAACTCTTGGACACAAAGCATTCAGCAAGATCTCCTTGAAGCAAATGTAACTTGAGCTTCATCATGGTCATCAAAGTTGAATGGATAGGTTTCCCGGATAGGATTTAGATTAAGCCAGGAACTAGACCTTTGCTAGTTTAGGACATTTTTAGAAACATGTCTTACAAAAATGCATTATCTGTGAGCATTTTAAGACCAAACAATGGCAATGATGTATTTTAAGATATCTCAGTGCAAGCCTTTTCCAGTTTAGACACGTCTTAACATTTATTTTAATCTAGGACTAGTCTTAAACCCTGTTCAAGAAACTGCCCCTAAATGTTTAAAGTTATAGACAACTTTATGGTGAGTATTGTACTATTATCTTCTAGCAAATGTAGCTAACAAGGCTGGATAACACATAACTTCTGCATCAATTTTATCAGCACTTAACGGTTTAAGTTAGAGTTTGAATGGAGTTAAACTCCATCCACTTCAGGTTTTTACAACTCCTAAGAGATAGTAGCAATAACTGCAGGGATCCTGGTAATCCATGTTTGTTTTCTATGAGTGGCTCTGGCGTTTGCTTGTAACAGTAACGTCTTCACTTGATATAAAGTATTTTAAATACTTTTCCCATTTTTATATTGCCATGTATCATAATACATGTCTGAGAGTTGTTATATTTTAAGTGTTTGTTATCTGTTACCTGAAGCTTGAATGCAATGTGCTATGTTGCATGCAGTGCATGGAGACATTATACATTATACCTTTGTTTTTCATTTCAGGAGAATGCTTTTCAGTGGTGTCACCATCAATCTGCCTAACCTATCAGTCCCGTGGCCTATTTCAGAAAGGAGGTTAAGTGAAAACTCTGAGTTTGTTAACCCTGAGATAAGGGAAACTCTGGTTTTTCAGTTTCAAAAAGGCAGGTTTGTCAAACCCGAGAAAGCAGGGTAACTCAAGCCTGTTTCTGAAAGAGAGGTAACTATTACTCAGAGTCAGTTACCGTGGTAACTTACTCTCTGAAACTAACCTGGTCGGGAGCAGGTTTTATTCTCTAAACTCTGAGTTTTTGTCGGTGGTCTCTCCTTTTTTAAAGACAAAGCGGTATTTATCGCCGTAGCCTTAGTCATTCAATGCCCACATTTTAGACAAAAACAGAGAAGAATGTTATGAGAATGGCTTGTCCTTTTTTGGAGGAATCCCATAGATAAAGAGGCTGTTTTAATTAGAAGAGAATTACATTTACGTCGGGCAAGGATTTTGAGAACCAGAGTGGATCTTTTTGTCTTTTCCCTTGTAACGGTGGTATTGTGTGTTTGAGCTATCCAGGGTAATTGTCAAAAATTTGTGACAAGTAGATACTTGTATAGCGCCAAACATTAGTAACCAATTATGTTTTTTTTTTTCTTTTTTGGAATCGTTGTCTAGAGGTTTGGTTACAGAATTTTTTTTTTTTTGCTTAAATAACAAGTAAAATAATTATTTTGGGCAATCACAGTTACACTACATAACATTATATTTTGTTTGAGCATTACATATATCCATAATCTAATACGTTCTTACATTACTAACATCGCCAATCATGGCCATGCTCTTACATTTCTTTGCTAATGGAAGCGTTCTGTATCAGAGATGCAGAGTAAGTAAAGCCACTGTATGTACTAAAAAAAAAAAAAACCTTGACATGCTCAAACCTTACCTGATTGAATTATATTTTTAAATTTCATTTTCAGCTGCTGCCATGTTCTTTTAATACCTGCAGGATTGCACCTACATGACAATTACAATTAGATTCAATAACATAGTTTTAAGTTTTACCTTTGATATTGTTGCAAAAAATAATATTAGCTTAAATAATAATAATATTTGCTTCAAATCATCTCACTGACCTTCAACAGGGACATGTACTATAACTAGATTGTAAAAAAGTCAACTTTAATATTACTTTAATTTCATTTACATTACTTTAACTCATATTTAATTATACTTAAATATGTGCTCATATTTGTTGTAACTTTGCATGAGCACATCACGTTCAGCTGGAGAAAAAAAATGCCAACCTCTTTTTTTCAAATGTTGCCATGGTGACTCATAATAATCTGCGCTCCATTGATAATGGCTTTTGAGACGCGCTTAACTCTGAGTTAGTCTACTCAGAGTAGATTGACCTTACTCAGATCAGCTGTTCTGAAACCCAGAGTTTTTAATCTCTGGGTTGATCAACTCAGAGTTCAAGTTTAAACTCCGAGTTGTTTGATCCTCCTTTCTGAAATAGGCCCCCGGTGTGGCAGAAGTGTTAAAAAAATACATACCATTGCATCACAGTTATTAGTATTTTTATTTTACATAACTGTTGCACTTAATAAGTTTAAAAGTTAAAAAAGTTTCTAAAGTTTACATGTTTATATTTAGATGCTTAGATTAGAATGGTGAGCAAGAAACCAAATAAAAATGTTATATTTACATAAAATTAAATTTGTGTTTCATATTCTAGTCTGTACAAATAAACCAAATGAATCCATCCCAAGTGTTTTGTGTCAGACCTCTGTGTGGAAGACCATCTGAAAGGTGGACCATGAAGAGGAGGAATTCATCGAAAGGCTGCAGACACTGACACTGTCAAAATAAATTGAAATAATTATGGTACATCTATATTTACCATTGCATTGCTTGCTATTCCGTCTTCACTCCACGTTGTAGCTGTTACCCAAACCATGTGGGAGACAGGTTCAATAACTCTCCAAAAGACCATTGAATGGTTCCACATATTCAACTCAAGATTGGATGCAAGAAATGCTTTGAGAAAACACACAACACAATGTAATAGCAATGCAGTTTGGTTTGTCTACACTGCACCTGAAGGTTACTTTAGTAAGTGTATAATGTATTGACATGCAAGTACTCCAGTGAAAAAAATATTTTAGCTAGTGTTATTCTAGATTAGTTTAAATCTGATTAAGACATTATAAAAACATTATATTTATGAATCCTAATGAAGAAAGAAAGCTTTGTAAGGTTTACATGAGGTGAGTACATGACAGCTTTATTTTTATTTTTGGGTAAATATTGAATTAACTCATTTAGAACTATTCATTAAATCAGTATATTGTTATGGTATGCTTAATTTGTTATAATAATACAATTTATTATATTCATTAAATTTCAGTTTGTATTAATAGTTTGTTGACAATGCTAAATACAAATATAAAAAGGCTAAATACACACCTGAACCTTTTATGACCCCTAAGATTTAACCTAAAATACGTAGGTGGGTTCCATTTCTGTCCAAAATTGTGCAAAAACCATAACATTTATGATAATGTCAAGAATTTATGTAATGCTCCTATTCAAGTTCAATATATTCCAGAGGCTATTGATAAGTTAAAACTAAATAAGAACTAAATAGAGTTTCAAAAGAAGCTATAATCGGACAAAACTACCCTGGTAGCATTTTCAAGGTTCTAATTGTGTAAACTCATTGTGAGAACAAACCACATCATAGTTATCTGTGATACCATAAGTACACAGAGGAGTTATTTCTAAAAAAATCGGACTGTTTTGAGGTGCTACATGCACACCAAAGCAGACGTTTTGGTTAAAAATAAAACAACCAAAATTGCAATTTTAAGTCAAATTGCCTTTAATAAAGGTACGATGACTCTCTGAGACATTTTCTTATTGGTTTTGTATTTTACGCTGATCAATTGTGTAACTAAATGTTAATATTTTCTTTTGAATTGATATGTTAATTGAATGATTTGAACTGGTGTTCTACTATGCCTGGCAAAATAAACCTAATTTCTTGATTTATTTAGACTGCCGAAATCTTTATTTCTATTAGAATTGTGAGGAGGTTCGGGCGCGCGCAAATATCTTGGCTAGGATAAGACAAACTGGGGCGCAGTAAAATAGAGCAAAATGCATGTTTTATCTGAAGACTCTTGATTTCTGCTTATCACTGAAATTTGTCAAGTTAGGTATGACAAGGACTAAATAAATTATACGAGAGAAAGTTCCCTCTAACCTCTGAATAAATTCAGTCTAGCGAGTTTGCGTTTTTACGGTACTGCGTTACGGCCGACGACAGACCCAGATGGCCTGAAGTCCCACAGGGAACGAGTAACAGAAAGT
>JAUYWG010001052.1:0-10283 GCA_034779775.1 Enteromius afrohamiltoni
CCGCTTCCTGTTTATATACCTGCGTGAGGTTACTTCCGGGTTCTCGTGACCTCACGTGATCTGGTGCGTGTGACATAGTTGTGTTGATGTCTATGAGTCTGAGATCCTCTCAGATTTCATCAAAAATATCTTTATTTGTGTTTCATAGATAAACAAAGGTCTAAAGGGTTTGGAACGATATGAGCATCTGTGAATGCTATAATTTAATTGACAGAATTTTCATTTCTGGTTGAACTAACCCTTTACAGATAGCTCTTCAGTGGTGCATGAATAACTCATGTCTTTACTAATCACAACGTCACGCTAAAGTCACTATTAATTTCAGTATTATTCCTGTATTTTTGTGAAGAATTTATTGAATTTACAGAATGAAATCTTAGATCTATTAAAATCAACTGCTTCTTTGCCTTGTGTTCTTTATGGAAGCCTGTTGCAGCCACTGAATAAAGAAAATACAAAAAGTTTATTGTGGCTTTTTATGTGTATATATATATATATATATATATATATAAAGACACAATAACATTTTTGTATTTTTTGTGTGTGTATATATATATATATATATATATATAGTGATATAAAGTCAGAATTGTGAGTTATAAATTACAAGCAATTACAAGAAAAAAAAATCATAATTGCATTGCAACTTAATATCTTGGAATTCTGACTTTATAACTCACAATTGTGTGATATACAAATATCAGTATAAAGTCACAATTCTGACTGTTCTTCTCCGAATTGTATGATATAAACTTGCAATAAAAGTCAAATTTTGAGTGGAAAAAAGACTTGCATGTTCTATATCTCACAGTCATGACTTCATAACTCCCAATTCTGAGGAAAAAAAGTCAGAATTGTGAGATAAAAAGTCACAATAACCTTTTAAATGTTTTATTCAGTGGTGGAAACAGTCTTCTATAGTTCTTAATTTACTTTCATTGCTAATATTTACAGCTGCAGTCCATAACTTTTTTAACGGCATTTTAACGGTTAATAAACAGAATGCGTACTGCAGAAGAACATTGTAGCCAGATTTACTTCTCTCTGTTTATGTCTATAATGAATCACACAGGTATCGGCCTACTCTGCAACTGTAATTACCCGAACCAGTCTCAAATAGCCAGAATATAAACACTTATTATAGGTGTACCATAGTGATTAAAAAATATATATATCTGCAATGAGTTCTCAGGCTTGCAGCAAAAATTAGAAAACCACAGTGCTTGAATTCTGCATTGTTTAAATGCGGAAAAAGAATTCAATGTTTTAACCGCAGGTATATCCTTGTTATAACATGCTGTGCATTTACATAATCACAGGGCATTCAAACACATGCACCACATTGCCGCTATTGTATATACTGTATAATCTCTGCCTCATTTAGGTCACAAGACATTGTACTGTAATAAATGGCAGTCCGTTGGACTCCTAGATTGTTTTGTGAAGCCTCCACAAAGAGCTTTGCTTTTGCTGGCGCTCAAACCTACCACTGGTATTCAAACTAGACAATATGGATTATGTGATACAATAAGAAACACATTTTTTTGTGCTTTTTTCTCGGGTTAACTCAAAAGACCTATTTTTCACTCCAAGAAAAATCTGATAATTATGAATGTGCTATCAAGAATCAGGTCAGATCATTCAACATGTTCCTAAATGCGGGGTGTGAGGATGACATGCAGGGAACAGGCTTTCAGCAGCAGTTTCATACTGATATCATGCTAATGTAGAGCATGTCAACTGTGCAAGGAGATAAACTAGATGTCTGTCATAGACAAGCCATGATGTAGCTTTAGCACGTCATGTTAGAAGACAGATTGAAAACAAGCCTGTCATGTGCACTCAAAAAATCAAATACAAACACGTGCATGCTTTCTAGATATGTACTGCAGTGAAAGTGTATTCGAAGTACATAGCCAGACTTAACATTAAGTGTCAATGGATCACAAATAAACAAGCTCGGGTGCTCAGATTCTGCCTGTGCGTACTGTTGATGTTCTGAATGAGAGACATTGTAGATGCAAAGCACTGTGTGAAGTCCAGATGAGTTTAGAAGTACAATCAGCACCAGCAGGAATTAACCTCTAGGTTGGAGAAAAAATTAGCAGTTGCCATAGAGACATCTGAAATCGTTGTTATTGTTTGGAGGTATTTATTACAGTGGACTGCTGGTATTAAGCTGCCAGTGGCTAATGTTGTGTTTGAAATTCTCTGCATGCACAAATGTGGGAAATGAACATGTAGCCAGGTCAAAACTACAAACACTCAGCAGCCGCATCAATGCAGCTTCCTGTTGCCGTTTCAGCCGACCACATTCAAGGCTAGTTGAACACAGATGTGTTTCCTCTCTCCGCGGAGGGCTGCGTGCCCTGCTCCAGGTGCCCTGTTGACAGATTTTTGGTTTGTGAGCTCTATACGGTTGTCAGAATTCCTGCTAGGCATTTTTCAACATGCTAGTTTACGCAATGTGATAGCTGCTTTGTAACGAATTGATAGATAAAATAAAAGTCCAGATAACAACCCAAGCCTACTGGAAAGACATGCCTGTGACATTTTTGCGAAATTATATTATGTTTCTTTGCAACGGTTTCCAAATTGAAATGAACATGCTTTTAGTGTTACTCAGTGGATGTTTAAACTGAAACAGATGAGTGTGAATCTGGCAGTGTTCAGTAATTGGCGCTAAAAATGCTAATGCCGTAATGCATTTGAAAATGACAAGCCACCCACACTAGCAAACATAAGATAAAGTGCATTTCTTTCCGCCATTTTATTGAGTGTTGTGACTCATGCAGGGTTTTCTGGCGGTCTTAAAAAGTCTTAATTTGCCTTTTCACAAGGCCTAAAGGCTTTAAAAGATCTTAATTCAGAGCAGGAAATCATAAATTCATAAAGTCAAGACATTATATTTTGAATGCACTGTAATAGTTAACATCTTCCTCAGTATTTATTTCCTTCTTTTTTGATACCAACATCTAAACATCCTTAAATCAAGATAATAAAAAGTTACAGTAAAGTGGTTAGTGGTTAGGAGCAAAGTTATTTAAACCAAGCAATTTCTTTGGAAAATAAATTAAAAAGTAAAATTGAACTGTAGGAATTTTTTTTAAATTTAAACTTTGCTAATACAAGACATTTACAAAACGGGAAATACTATCATGTTTCAAAGGCTCCATTTCACACAGTGCTGTACCAGGTGAGCTAACAAGCAAGTTTACCATCTCAGAAAAGCATTAAAGTAGGTACAGGCATGTCTTTCCACTCCCTATTTAAAGAAAAGTCATCCTATGAAAAAAAAAGAAACACATTAGTCGACAAATTGAAAAGTCTTGAAGCACAGGTCAGAAAAAAAAATCATATTTTTACACTCAGCTGTTGCTAAGGCTACCAAACCCGAGTGCTTTATCGATAAGCACTCATAAAGCTACAGTGTTCGTCACCACAGAGTGCAGTCATGGCTGACAGCTCACTCAGCCAAGCACTGGGTTATAGCACAGCTGTGGAGGATGTCTGCTCAGTCATCTGGGGATAAATTGAGGTGAACTCACACCACTTTATGAAAATGAAGATTATAAGAGCGGTGCAGGGTGGGGAAGTGTGTCACACTGCATCAGTGGTGGTGTGTTCTGCAAGGCTGCTCTATATTTGCTGTTTGGATTGTCAAATTTGTCATTTGATGCTCACTAACGGCCCAAGTTATTAGCCTGATTTCTGTACATTTAGTAACGCATCATGAATAAAGAAGTTACCCAGGCAGAAAATAGACAATTGATCCGCAGTTAAACTAAAGCCATGAGCCACTGAGTATTTAGTTTATGCTGTATTTTTATTCTTGTTTGCTAAAGTAAGCATAACTGTTTCTGTTGCTCAATGCAAAATAGATTTTGGGATTTTTATACTGACCCTAAATATTACATTATGAAGCATAACGTGTCTTACACAGTTTGTGCCACAGACATGAATGTGCTGAAGTTATGCAGCTTGCTTTAAAGAGGTGTGACCTTTTTTCGTTCTGAAATGATTATTGAACAGTGTATAATTTCAGCTTTAGGGTTCATGGTGTAAAAAAAAAAGTAAAGTTTTGGTCCCACTTTACATTAAGTGTCCCTAATACCTGTTTACTTCCATAGTAACTTGATGTGCATCTAGTATGTAACCACAGTGTAAGTACACATTGCTACAGTACATAGTATCTACAGCTGTAACAACTCTCAGAATGGTGTGTGTAAGTACAAATGTGTAACAGGACATTGGTAACAACACTTTTTTGCTATGTTACATGTGTGTAGTTACAGAAATATTACAGCTGTAGATATTATGTACCGGTGTGTGGTAACATACTACATCTAGTTACTATGGAAGTACACGGGTATAAGGGACACTTCATATAAAGCTTTGTAAGGACTATACATCTTACATTTAATATAATACTAAAATAATAACAATTAAAATAGAAAATGTACTGTATTAGGAATTTCTTTTCATAGGTGATTTACCTGCGTTTTCATTTTGTTTATTTATTTATAGTGTATAATTAATTAATTAAAAGGTATTTAGTTATTAAGTGGATGATCAAATTACTTTCTGTAGTAATTCACATTTTACTAATGCTGTTGATCAGCTTTACTTTACTGTACTGAGCCTAGAGTATTCCTTAAGGATTTTTGGGCAAAAAGAAAAAATCTATACTTACACTGAGACCTGACCCATATCTAGAGACCAGAAAGGCTACCATGAAAGAGCCATTATTATATTTTCTGATACGTTTGCAGCCTTCCTTCATGTAAACAATTGAAAGTTGTGAATATTAGTAGCAGAGGGCATGTTAGTTTGTGTGTGTGCGTTTCATCTCAGTTCCCATGATCCCCTTCCCCCTGAGGCTCCATTCATCTCTCCAGTGGGGTATGTCAGTCAGTCAAGCCTGCTCTCCAACAGGGTAAATATACATTGCGTCTGACTGGCCCCAGCACACATATTTGACCTAAAACCATGTCATTTCTGCTCAATGCTGTATTTACAAGTGCTTCAAGAATATAGTAATGAACTTGTAGTTAGCCATTTTAGTACTCCCACACACTGCAGAAATTACTTTTTTTTTTGTATGTTTTTTTCCAGTAAAATCTTTTAAACTTAATTTCAGTGCATTTTTTAACACAAGTAGATTGTCTGAGACTGAACTGGCAGTTTTTTCCCACTTGTTTATACTTAAAAGTATAATAAATAATAGCTATAATATACAGTTCCACTGGACAGAAAGTCACACTATAAAATAAATATAAAATTAAGTTTATTAAATCCTAAAAAATACAGACATGCTAAACAATGCATTTTTGTAAGTTTCACAGTATAAACACTTTTTAGAGAGACCTAGAAACCGCAGCTACTTCAAAATGGGTTCTGTTTACATTTGGTATCTGTGAAAGCGAGTAAAAGTGCTGTATTACACATGCCAGGATGTCACGACTAGTAATATGTTTGTGCATGACGTCACAGATATCACAAATTCTCTTTTTGTTAGTTTACACGAATACAGTAACGTTATCATTTTCAAAAACTTGCACTTTGAAACTTTTTTCCAAAGTATGTGTTGTCAGACCCCAAAACGCTTTTGTCGTGTAAATGTACACCCCAAAAGTATAAAAGTTTTTCTGTTTTTAGTTGAAAATGGTGTCATTTAAATGCCACATAAAACTTTAAGAATTGTTTTCAGAGAACGTTTTATCCAATCTAACAAAATCGTGTGAGGTTTATGATTTTATGTTTGCCACTGGGGTACCTCATTAATTCAAGATATTTTCTATAATCGAGTCTAATAATATCTCATGCAAATTTGCTCTCAATTCAGTGCCTTTAGTTTTTTTCCCTCTAAAACACAATAAAAAATACATAAAAGCATATATCAGAGCAGCAGCTTTATAAGATATGAAATGTTTATCACGTTATGTAATCGTAATATAATTTCGCTCTCCCTTTGAGTTTCCAGGTCACAATAATAATTAAACAGGTGTTGGTGTCAGTGCACCTTTAAAGATGGAAGCACGTTTCCATAGCAACAGCTTGGGTGGACACACCTGATAATAACGGTGGAGAGGAGCTCATTGTTTCTCGCCTTTTCAGTTGCATTTCCCCCCTCTCTTTTCGTCTTTAATTCTCTCTTTTCCTCTTCTCTTTATTTGTGCCTGACGGATACGCAGAGCTCCACATTTTAATTAGCATCGAACTTTCTGTTGAGACCTGAAGAGAGTGAATCATCAAAGGCTCGTTTTTGTTTATTCCTCTGTGCTATTCTCGGCAAAGTTTGTCTCCAGAACTCTGATGAGACAGCCTGTTCCCCTCGCGGCAGTTTGGAAGTTACCCATTAGCCTTGGGGAAGAAGATGAGTAAACACTTTCATTCTTGGTAAAAGCATATCTCTCCCCATTCGCAAAGGGCAGGAGAGACACAAGGAAGGTTCTTTGTCACAGTCAAGGCATCATTTGACATAGACTTTATAAGTCCTGTGATTCCCTGCCATAAAAACCCGGAGGTCTCCACAACCTATGTCAAAACAAGCTCCGTAACAAGCCAGTCAGAAAGAAAAGAGAAACGTTTTGTTTAATCTTCCTGTATGTACTGGTCCGGCTGTATTTGTTGGCACAAACTCAAACAAAGGTGTTTTATTCTGTTTAGCTTTTGCACTTCCATATATTTATTATACACACCCATATTTTTTCCCTACTTAAGAAACGGGCTCTCTCCTGTGGGGTGTTCAAGGTACGAACATCAACAAGGATCAAACGGCTCAATCTGTGTGTGTTCATGTATGCCGGGTCGAATGTGACCTGAAGGGAACACACAGCTTCTGTTCTCAGCGCTGAGAGCTGAAAGTGAATTTCCTGCATAGAACCGCTTCAGGCCTGTATGATATATTCGAGGATGATGGAATGTCTCCCTGAAAACATTTTATGTTTGCTTAGTCAATATATAATATAAAATATTAAATGTATGCAATAGATTCCCTGGAACTAATGTAAATCAGTCCATTAAAGGGTTAATTCACTGCTTGCAAGAAGAGCTTTTAATAAAAGTTGGCTGTCTCTACAGCAGAAACATATTTTTGGGTGCTTCATGCCTAAAAAAAGGGCTTTGGTGAAAAAGATGGAAAAACTTCAACAACCATAATTCACTCAGACTACCTGAATATCATCATGACTGACTCCTAGTATGCAAAAAAATCATCATCACTGTTATCGCTGTTGCAACAAACAATATATAGACTCATCGCGCTATATATACATGACCTCAATAATTTGTAATAATATTAATAATAATTATATTTACTTAAAAAAGAATGTTACCATGTTTTTTACATTCCTCTTGTGCTTTTGTCTTTTGCAGCTTCTAATAAATAACGTGTTGTAGTCATGAGGTGTTCGTTCAAATTTAAAAAATGCTTTCATCTGCAGAATGGCCTGGTTTAGGGAACTGTGCCTTTGTGTATACGGACAACTGACTGCTAAGTAGGGTTTGTGTTTTTCAGCAGTAGTGTGCAGCCTTAATTTACAGAGAAAAAGCAATGAGGGAAAAATCTCCATGCAAGTAGTTTTTGTGTTTTTCTTTGTACTTTTTGTTAGCAAATGGCAATTTATTATTTACTCAAGTTTTTTAAGGTACAGTTGTGTTCAAAATTATTCAACCCCCAGTGAAATTGAGTGTTTGGGCCAGTTTGACATTGATCATTTCAGATATCTTGTTACAAAGAGGCACTTGTAAGTCAGTCAAATATAACATAAACTTTACAAAGAAATAACCACAAATGTCTTTTCTGTGCTCACATCATTATCAGTTTTATTCAACCCCCAAATGACATTCATTGTTAGTACAACATTCTTTTCCAGTTATAACAGCTTTTAAACGTGAAGCATAGCTTGACACAAGTGTCTTGCAGCGATCTACGGGTATCTTAGCCCATTCTTCATGGGCAAAAGCCTGCAGTTCAGTCACATTCTTAGGCTTGCGCGTTGCAACTGCTTTTTTTAAGTCCCACCAGTCCAGCCTTTAATCTGCAACCATGCTCTAGTGGACTTGGAGGTATGCTTGGCATCATTGTCCTGTTGAAAGGTCCAAGGTCTCCCAAGCCTCAGGTTTGTGATGGAATGCATCACATTTTCTTCCAATATCTCCTGGTACTGAAGAGAATTCATGGTACCTTGCTGAAGCTTCCCTGTACCTGCAGAAGCAAAACAGCCCCAAAGCATGATTGACCCCCCATCATGCTTCACAGTAGGCAAGGTGTTCTTTTCTTCATAGTTCTTGTTCTTCCTCCTCCAAACATTGCGTTGATCCATGGGCCCAAACAGTTCTAATTTTGTTTCATCAGTCCACAGAACACTATCCCAAAACTTTTGTGGTTTGTCCACATGACTTTTGGCATACTGCAGTCGACTCTTCTTATTCCTTGAAGACAGCAAGGGGGTGCGCCTGGGAGTTCTGGCATTGAGGCCTTCATTACGCAGTGTGCGTCTTATTGTCTGAGCTGAAACCTCAGTACCCGCATCTGACAAATCTTTTTTCAGTTCCTCAGAAGCGCACAGCAGTCAGCATCTTCTTTCTGCCACGACCAGGTAGCATTTCAACAGTGCCCTTTGCCTTGAATTTGCGAATTATGTTTCCTATGGTGTCTCTTGGAATGTTTAACATCTTTGCAATCTTCTTATAGCCATTGCCCTTCCTGTGAAGAGAAATCACCTCTTCTCTTGTCTTCCTGGACCATTCTCTTGACTTCACCATGTGTACACCAGTAAATGTCTTGAAGGAGCTGAGTATCACAGTCATTTTAAATCTGCCTAATTGGTGCTTATTATGCTTGATTGCTGCTCGTGGACATCCACAGGTGTTTTCAATAACTGATCGAAAACACTTAAATGAACCTCTGTTCTTAAGAGTGGTAGTCTTTAAGGGGTTGAATAATTGTGTCAATGAAGAAATCACAAAAAAACATACTGTATTACAAAAACAATTGATGTCATTTTAGTTGCATTTGGTTCTTTAAAAAGTCCTTGTAAGATTTCATTCTGAACACGATTACAAATGTACACCGAATTCCCTACAACCCTTTACAGCATTGGGGGTTGAATAATTTTGAACACAACTGTATCTAATATTTTGATACTCTTAAAAATGTGTTTGTTTGTTGTCATTTGTGTGTAGGCATTATGCTATTACATTATGATTATATATTCAGTGGCATAAAATGACGATGATACCATTTATTGCAATTATTTCTCAGGCAATATATCGCAGAACAAAAAGTTTGTGACCAGCTTATAAATGTTTTTACTGAAACTTTTTAAAAATTGCATCCTTAATGAATAAAAATGCTAATTTCTTACAGTAATATTATATTTTCATAATGATTCCTCAACTTTTTTTAAAAGCCCCTGCAATGTTTAAATTCAAGCATTTTAAAGCAAACTTAAAATACTGGGACAAATAATGCAACCAATGTCTCTCATATTCCAGGTCCAGGATGGAACATGAAGCAGAGAAGTACCAGCAGCGACTGAAAGCTATAGCGGTACGTCCCACAGAAGCCATGTTTGTATTTCATATATCATTATATGACAAGCACACCCTGTCAACAGCATGCAGCAAATTAATTTTGCACTTTAAATGACAGCGCCGCTTAAGCCATGCAAACAGTGTCACGCGGAAACATACAGAAACATCCAGAAACATCCATCATATTAAGAGCCTGCTGCTGTTTGACAACACTTATTATTGCAGTACCTGTGGACTTCCAGAGGTAGCCGTTACAAATTGTGCTTTTAATAGGAACCTGCATGAAAATAAATAGACTGTATTTGGTAGTCTTTAAAAAAAAAAGGTTTCAGAAAGGCGGTTTTGACAGAAAACAACATGTATTTACATTTAGGTACAATGCACTTATTGTGTACATACATATTTTTACATTGTACTCATATTTTTTAAAATACCTTATAATTACACCATTGAGCCATCCCTTACACCTTAACCCACTCTTAAACCTACGCGTACCACCAAAACTGTTACCCGTATCCCACCTCACTAGCAGCAGTGTTTTTCAATACCATATGAACACAATAAGTACAGTGAACTTACATAAAAACATAAGTACATACAGGTCCTTCTCAGCCTGTGGCACTGCTGAGGTGTTATGGAGGCCCAGGATGCTTCGATATCGGCCTCAAGCTCATCCAGAGTGTTGGGTCTTGTGTCTCTCAACTTTCTCTTCACAATATCCCACAGATTCTCTATGGGGTTCA
>JAUYWG010001053.1:0-10282 GCA_034779775.1 Enteromius afrohamiltoni
AGTACAAACACCATTACACCTATGAAGAGAGAGAGACACCCCAGAACACAGGAGTGTGTGTGTGTGTGTGTGTGTCACCTGTAAGCAGCTCTATCCAGCTGGCCACATCCTCCGGTGGTTCAGTGTTCTTAATGTGTTTCAGCGCTTCATCCAGCAGCACATCGCCTGTAGGAGCGGAGGACTTCACCAACACCTGATCACACACACACACACACTGGGTGATATAGTGATGTTTGAAATGGACCAAAATACCATTTTCCTCTAAGCTCGGTATGATCTATATTGTCTTGATAGGGTTGTGTCAGAGTCTTTATTAAGCTCTTTAGACTCATTATTTCACTCCATCCTCAGCTATTTAGACTGAACTACTTCACTTCAAGATGTGCTGTGATCATTTAAGATCTTCTGAAAGAGAAACATTTGCTCTGATCTGATCATCTCAAGGGTTTAGAGCTGTCAGTCAGCAGTGAAACAGACAGACCAACACGTCCGGTCCGGCTGGTTTACTCTGTAGTCACTCAGACAATAAGATCAGGTGTGTTTAACTTCACAAAGCACAGGAACATTTGCGCTTCCTGGTGTTCCTGAACACGCTCAAACTCACTCACACTGCCAGCCAGACAGATGATTACTCTATACTCTTCTGCATTTCTCTGATCCCAAGTCCAAAGCAGCTGTGTTCTGTGTTACAGTGTGTTTCTGTGATGTTCAGCATCATTCCTCCAGTCTTCACTGTCACGTGATCTTCAGAATGACACGATGGTCTTCTGTTGGACTGCTTTGCTCTGTAAATATACATGACTCTGGACCACAAAACTAGTCACAACTAGTGTCAATTTTTAAAAATGTTCACATTTTGAAAATCCGGAATCTGAGGGGGCAAACAAAATCTGAATATTGAGAAAATCATTTTTAAAGTTGTTCAAAGAAGTTCTTAGCAATGCATTTTACTGATCAGAGATGAAGTTTTGATATATTCACTGTAGGAAATGTACAAAATATATATGCTCTTAATATCCTAATGATTTTTGAAATAAAAAAAAATAGATATAATTTTGACCCATACAGTGTATAGTTGTCTATTTCTACATGCTCATATATCAAAACTTCATTTCCGATTAGTAATATGCATTGCTAAGAGCCTCATTTTCTCTGTGTGTATGGCACCAGCTGGTCTTCACCTTGCGGTCCAGTAGTTTTCTCTTGCGTGAGCTCTGCGGCTCCAGCTGAACTCGTCCTCTCAGCGCCAGCTCCACCAGAATACACCCGCGCAGCCCTGAAGAGATGCTGTCGTTCCAGAAGGACGTGTAGCCCTGCGTTCACAGCAAACACGAGTCAGCACCACAGACAAGCGTCTGCTATATTCACGTGATTTGGAGATGTTCGTGCAAGGCTGGAGGCGTTTTTAATGAAGCAGGAAAAAAGTACACTCTGTTACAGTCAGAGCTGATGGGATCGGAGTACGAATGTTTGTAAAACTTCATTTTAAGCTCTGCTTGTTACATGTACTTGTTATTATAATAACCATGGTAACACTTTAGCTTAAGATGTCATAATACAGAGTAATCAGCTAATTGGGTACTTAGTAGAAGACATTGTACTTACATGAAATAAACATATCATGTAACTAAGTTAAGAAAGGGTTTGTAATGATGCAGATGTAACAGACAGCTACTGTTACACTTCAGCACAATCTTGATACACTTTATTTCAAGTAGCTCGTGTCTGTTTGCTTGAATTTCTAATCGCGTTGTATAAAGTCTGCAACACATATGTGACAATCTTTTGGTTACACAAGTATCTGTGTAACAGACTCGGTCTGTAACAAATGTGTAACACTAGCAGCTTGTTACATCATTACATGGCGAGTAGATTTCGTTTTACGTCAGTACAACAGCTACTACTATGTACTCTGTATGATGAACACCTTAAAATAAAGCGCTACCATAACTCTTTCTCCTGATAAATTTGTATTTGAAGCACCCTGAGATTTCTAACAAAGATTATATTAATGAAGCATCACATTTGCATGATAGGCTTCTCTGCTCTTGGGTACGGCCACATGACATGCAGGTAAACAAATGAAATACATTTTATTCATGAATTTTTGTATTAATTATTAACTCACAAACCCAGTTTGGGAAACCTATCTTAGCTAGCTTAGTAATATAATGTTTAAAACACTTCATGCTGTTCCCAACAACAAATGGAATATATTTTTATGTCAGCAGGACACAAGATTAAATCAATATGACAGATGCGTTAGCTCAAATGTAATGGTAGTAATTCTGGTTATATTTTTAATTTGGAATCAGTAACCGACTACGGTTTGTAATCTGGTTATATAGTTACGAGAGGAACAAGATGTAAAGCATGAGTTGCATCACGCTGATGTCTCAATGCAAACCAGCTGTGACCTCAGACAGGCAGCTTGAGCAGGAGAGAACAGAAACCGTGCTGTTATTTGTGCAATAAAGTGGTTGCTTATGAATATAATTAAACAACAGAGAAAAGAAACCAAGTAAAGTCAAATGAGCTGAAATCAGAAGGGAAGGAGTAACTCTTTTTTCTTGCATGGACAGCTCAGCTTTGCAGTGTTATTTGGTGATGCTGGTCTTTATGTTTTATGGGTTCATATATCACACACACACACACACACACGTTGGCATTTGTGGTTTATGGAGACTCTTCACAGGCGTAAGGTTTCATATACTGTACAGACTGTACGTCATATTGAAAACTACAGGCATTTTCATCAATAAAATACTTTTGGGTATGTTTTTTTAGCCTTTTGAATTGCGGGGACATTGTCCTCATTAACCACCTTCAAACTGTGATACCTCCGTCATACCCATTAATGAAACTCATTTTCAACCAGTACACACACACACACACACACACACACAGATACTAGTTTTATATTCACCATGTTACGAGGAAGTGTGTTTAGACTCTACACAAGCTCACAGAAACACACCTGTAGAATTCACATGTCTGAATACACTCCTGCAATTATCATCTGACAACTAACACCAGCCGACCCATCTACACAAACACCACCTGAATCTCGCAGTATAGCATTCTTATGCACATCAGCCATGTGTGCTTATGTGTGGAACAGATCTATCCATCTTTTAGAAGTGTAAACATATTCAAAAGTGACCCAGACACACGATACACCACCATGTTTATTAGGCTCCTCTGTGCAGCTTCAGCACACGGCTAATACAGTTTAAACAGTTCTTTAATAAATGGGTAGGTGGTGTATCAACGCGACAGAAAAATGTAAACCTCTGACACTGAGGATAAACCTCTCTCTTTGTAACTCTAAGATGTTACTTGTGTGTACATTTTTTGTGGAAGGACACAGTCCAAACGCCCCCCCGGCTGTAACATAGGTAGCCTCTTCAGTTAAAGTAGTGAGCTGAGCCAGCAGAAGTGCTGACAGTGTCGTGTAAACACAAAAACTGGAGGAAAAGATAATTCTGTATAAACCCAGTGAGTCATTTACACTTGAACCGCTCAAACTATCGATCGTCCAGTTCAAACGATTCCTCATCGGAAGAGCCATTCATTTTCACTTTTCGACGTTCCTTAAGGGACTGTGTATGACCAATCCATCCACACCACGGCCAGGTTTCCTGACACAACACAGCCTCCGGGCTATCTGCTGTGGTTTCATGTTTACTTCCTCCAGCTAATCAGTTATCATCTCTTGATGTTAATAGTGCTACTGATATTTTCTGCTCCTCCTCTCTTTGTCCTCTTCCTCATCAACTCTAACAGCTGGCAGCTTTGCCGCATTCTTTATTAATACAATTAAAACCAGAGCACACTTTCTTACCTCTCAGATAGGCCCTGCAAGGAGAGGTGAGGTGTCCGAGTCACATCATCTGGTTACTGGTGTGCCTCAGGGCTCAGTTGTTGGACCGCTTCTCTTCTCTGTCTACACGGCTTCACTAGGTTCAGTCGTTCAGAAACATAGCTTTTCATATCGCCGCTATGACGCTCAGATCGACCTCTCCTTCCATCCTGATCATCCGACCACAGCTGCTCGCATCTCAGCTCGTCTAACAGACATTTCTTGCAAGACCATCAGCTTCAACACAACCTAGCCAAGACAGAACGGCTTGTGGTTCGAGCAAACCCTTAAACTGCTTGATGGAAAAGACCTGCCCAACTCAACCCGAGCAGCCATCGTCAAGCCTCGCCTAAAAACACACCTTCTTTGGCCAAGGAGATCTTGTTTTCTTTAACAAAAAGTCCTCTAACTGCAGCTTTCTTTATTCTTTTTGAATTCTATCCACTTCCTTTCTTTTTGTTGCGTGTGTGTGTGTGTGTGTAGACAAGAAACACCACACTGTGTGTACTGACTTGCATATTTTTCCTCTTATGTTGGCTTTAATTGCTTCTACTGTCCTCATTTGTGAGTCGCTTTGAATGAAAGCATCTGCTAAATGACTTACTGTAAATGAGATCTGTGCTTTATTATTAAACCATAGAAAACAAAAACAACAGTAAAGTATACCCAACTGTGTTTTTACTAAACGTGTAGCAATCGTGATTATTTGTAGAACTAGTTTTACTACAAATACCACGGTTAAACCACTGGTTAGTTTGTAGTTGTCATGTTTGTCTGTTTTTGGTTAAACCAGAGTTAATTGTCATAATAATAATAACACACTGGATGAACATGAAATAAATCTGATCAAAATGTGTGGTACTTTGGCAAACAAGTGAACAAATCTTCTGACTTCAGAACTCTTTTATAATGCGTTTTTTCTGTAGGTGTAAATCTCCATTCTCTCTCTCTTGTGTGGTTTTATTGTGATCTCTGGTCAAACAGACCGGCTCGACTTCACTCACTCCGGTTAAAAGAGATCCGAGACGCTTATAACCGGTCCAACCTGATTTTTACAGAATAACACAAGAAGCATTTTTCAACCATTACACGACACTCTATGAGCTCCAGGACAGAAACACTACCTGACCAGTCTTACCAGAAGAGTGTGTGTGTGTGTGTGTGTGTGTGAGAGAGAAACCTCTTTATCTTTGAGTCCCAGCAGCAGAATCTCCTCCATCAGTGTGAGTCTCAGTGATTTGGAGTCGTTGTCTTGTTCTTCATCCGTGCCGTCTGTTTTGTCCTCCGTCTCCTCAGCATTGCTCCACTGCTCCACTGGAGCTTCAGAGCGCCGGTTCCTCTTGGTCAGTGTGGTCATTCCTCTCTGCTAACACCAACACCCACATCACCTTTACCAACCACATCACCAGCTAATCACTCACTGGGAGTGACGTTTACCCTCTAAAAGCACATTAAGCCTAACAGAAATCCTCAAAACTGTCAGAAACACTCAAGCAGGTCCAATTCTTCTCTAGGAAGAAACTTATCTTATTTATTTCTCTACAAGTGTATCTGCCTATAATAAATAATAATCATAATAGCACTCAAAGTGCATTTCAACTCACCACATTTGCCAGATTATAAAATTATAATGACGTCCAACGTGAGATTTTTGACTCTGTCCACTTCCCTGTACGCTCAGCTGCGGCACTTCACCTGCAGACACGCCCCTATGACCCTTCAGCCAGTCAGGACACGCTCGAGCGCCTCCCCTCCAATCAGACGTCTCGACGCGGGCTGAACGTGCGCACCTGTTCTGCTCACCGACGTCAGCCGGATCCAGGATCCACAAACCGGAGACTTCATCATTACTTCTTAAGCAAATTTTACATTCACGAATGCAAATTATCATATCGTAAAAATGCCTTTGTGGTATTTGAAAGAGATAAGATGAATTATATTAATATGATTTCAGGAGGACACATCTACTGATTAAAAAGGTCACATATCGTTATATAGCTATACATCTATATAATATGGCTCTTTTTGCAGTTTTTATTTGTATTTTTTACTTATTACTATTTTTATTATATAATATAGTTTTAGTATATTTAGTACTATTTTATTTTGTTTTATGTTATTACTGCTGATATTGTGTATTTTGTAAAAAAAAACAAAAACAAAACATCATAATGTCCTGTCGTGACATAAATAATAAATTCATTTCCCTCAATATTAGTGCTTTTATTAATTAAACTCCAAACCGTAGATATGTAATGTATGTTCTGTGCGTGAGTGGAACACGAGGACGAGCGCTCATTTTCCTGATTGAACAGCGCCGTCGCGCGGCGGTCAGGTGAAACGCAGTTATATTTATGACAAATTATCTTATACACCGAACTGGTACTGAGTTAATTATATTTATTCAGATGTAACCTTATGGTTAGTGCTCACACAGTAAAGTAAAATAGTTTTGAATATAATTTATAAGCCGTTAAACCATAGGGCGTTGCGTAATCCCGCCGTGCTCTCATTGGCCACCTCCACTCTGAGTCCCGCCCATTGCCGCTTACGTCAGATGCGTCATTCGCCATTTTGGTGTTGAGGGAATGTTGCTGCAATAAATCTTCAAATATCGCGCCTGCTGCGTTAAAATCGCGTTGTTGTTGTTGACGGAGGAGCGGTTTTGTTTTCAGTGTTAGTGTCGCGGGAATCATGTCAGAGAATCCGGACACGGACACTCTGGAGCTGGAGTCTGAAGAAGAGAAGCAGGTACGGATCAATGACCGAAACAACACTAACCCCGCCCGCGATTGATAAACGAGTCGTTTTGAAGCGCAGCAGTGATTTTAGCTGGTATTTGCTGATGTTAGTACATGAACAGAAAGAAATCGTGACTTAGCTGGTCCTGAGTGAGACTCGCGGGGGTCACGCCCACGCCGCGCTGATTGGTTAAGGCTTCGATCAGTCACATAGATAACAGGTTCCTATTGGTCGGTGTTTGTTGTCATGCTGCAGCTTGTCAAACGTAAATCGTTTGTTGTTGTTGTGCTATTATTTCTATACTCTTCTATTATTTGATAACATGAGAGAAGTGATCCGTGCTGCCTGGGCTCCTCATGCTCAGAAATCACAGCACAGTACAAGATTAACCCAAATAGTCAAGTTACATTTATTTCTATACAGATTAATTCAAAGCAGCATCATAGAGATGAACGGGGAAAGGTGTAAAGTTCCTCCATTAAGACGCACCTCTACAGACCAATTCAATTCAAGTTTTTATTTTCATCTAATCAGTGCGGGTTAATTGATCCAATCCTGTCTTAAAATAAGTAGGATTTTATTTCAGGGATGGACAATAAGGCCAAAAATCATAATCTGTTTGCTGATTGACTTTAGAAACACTGTGCTTTTGTCTCTTTAACAGTGGTTTTACTCGAACTTAAAAATACAAAGTTTTATTTGTGGTGTGTGCGTGATAAACATATTAATATAATATATATTAATAGCAACAAAAATGTAATAGGCCTATATAATACTAAATTATTAATAAACTATGAATAAAATAAGTTATATATATATATATATATATATATATAGTCAGTATGTGTGTGTTAAACAGTATTATTTGCTATTAATTTATTCTAAAACAAGTTTTTTTACACAGTGTGTGTACCATACTGTAGAAACCTGTTAATATGCTTTGTAACGTTTCGTATGGTATATAAATACATTGAATTGAATACTGTGCGTTAGATTGGATTGTATGACCATTAGCACAAACAATACGAACGGATGATTAAAGGTGTGTGTCTGCAGGATTCTCCAGAAAAAGACTGTAACCCAATCCTGTCTGAAGAGGCCAAGCTGAAAGCCAAATATCCGAACCTGGGCCATAAACCCGGCGGCTCGGACTTCCTGATGAAGAGACTCCAGAAAGGAGTGAGTTGATCAGAACACACGTCTTTATGATTTATTTCCTGGCTGCTCACATCATATACTGACAACATCTCTCTTGATTTCCAGCAAAAGTACTTTGACTCGGGTGATTATAACATGGCAAAGGCCAAGATGAAGAGCAAGCATGTGGTGACGGCCGGAGCGGATAAGAACGTGGTGACGGGTGACCATATTCCCACACCACAGGACCTTCCTCAGAGGAAGTCCACACCGCTCGCCAGCAAACTGGCCGGTTAAACACACACACACACAGAAGTAGACGAGTGCTAGTGTAGCTCCGAGGTCTGATGAAAGCTGATGGAGTAATCATGAGAAACACAAGCATCAGCGTTCACACACTCCTGTGCAATCAGAATCCAGGGAAACACTCTCAATTAAACATCAACCTCTTTCTTCTGAACGTTAGCATTTTTCTCAGTGTTAAAAGGAGGAAGTAGTATTTTCTTGTAACATTTATTCCAGAAATCATTATTTCCAACTTCTATTTTATTTTATTTTTAAAAGTGTATTTATTTATTAAGTTGTTTTGCCTTATAATAATCAGACTTCTCATGCATTTAGAATAAAATATTATATTTAATATACATAATAAATATACAAAGTACATATATTAGATATTTTATGCGATTAATATATTATATATATATATATAAGTGTGTGTGTGTGTGTGTGTGTGTGTGTGTGTGTGTGTAACACACATAAACAATTTTCAGGCATTAAGTATTCTTTCTCTGGATGATGTTACTGTGATCTGTAGGTTCTCACACTGTTATGTCAGATTGTGGTCATATCGCCCATCCCAACTGGATCACACACACACACACACACACACACACACACACTGAACTGCACGTCACTTTCTTCCTCATCCCTTCTTCAGTACAGCACCGTTATGTGCTTCCTCCATCTTTTATGTGCATTTCATCTTTCTTTCTCTTAAAATATTTCCTGCAGTCACATAATGAGACATAAATATTATAATATAATTGTTTCACACCCTTACTGATTATTTCAAAAATAAATGATAGAAATACTATATTTTTCAAAAATGTATGAGGTAAACGAGACAGTAAAGTGACTTTTAATGGTGCTGAATATATGTATATTGTCATCTGATTGGGGTTTGTGTGCGGGAGGAGGCCGTGGCTGATTGTAATCATGTCGATGTATTGATGTATGTTACTGTACAGTGCTGTATGATGATGATAGCGTGTTATCAGATGTACAGAGTCTATGTGTAAGGTAGTGTTTGAAATAAACTTTTACATGAAGTTAGGCTTTCTATTTCTGTCAAGAATACTGTATATATCCAGTGACAGGTGTTGTGTCCAGCAGAGGTCAGTGACAGACAGAAGGTAATCGGATCAAATCAGTAAGTCATGAATATTTATAATGTTCAGAAATATGTGAGAGTACAATTTTCAGTTAGTAAAGTTATATAAGGACAGAAAGTAATGAATCAATGCATGGAGAAAACACACACACACACACACACAATTGTAACTATACATATAAAACCATACGTGTGTCTTAACCTGTCTTCAGATGATAAGAAGTTAAAAGGGAGGGAAATATCATTCTGAAGTAAATGCACCCTTTAATTCAGCACTTCTTGACGCTCTCCTGTGATACCTGATGAGGTCAGAGAACACCTGAGACCCTTCAGACTCGCTCCTCTTCTACAGGCTTCAGCTCAGAGGACTGCAGTCACCAGCAGAAGCTTGTTTAGAGCTCCGTGACCCGTGTCTGTGTTTGGATTATTATACGGGTGAAGATCGTCCGAACATGGCCCGTTATCAGATTTCTAACAGAGCCGGTCACTTATAGATTTCTTCATGTGATAGAGAAGATGTGCAGAGCGTCACAGATACAGCAGGATATGTACTCTGTGTTCATCAAACCCAGCTTGAGTGTTTGCTGCTAAATTACGTTTTAGTTTCATCTGATCACATATCTGAAGTTCCAGTCGTGTCTGACAGCTGAACATACTGGAGATGTTCAGTACCGGTCAGTAGAGATTCCACACATTTTCTGTTGATTGTGAATTCTTCAGTATTTCTCTGATGCTCCAGCTCTTTTATTAAAGCCACTTCACTCAATGGTGAAGCTCCACTACCTTTTACTGCCCATCAGAAATATATTCTTAGTTCTTTCTGACTGTGATGATGATTGTTTTCCCTCCTGTATATATTTCTGTCAAACAGGAAGCCATGACTTGATCATTTCATGTTCGTAATCACCCTCAGTGCTGAAAATTGTGAATATGAATGGGAATATACTTCAGAGGTATTTCACTTTAAGAATTTCTAGGGGTGCCAGTAATTGCATTCAACATGTATTTGAGAGAAAAATACATTTATTTCAGAATTATATTTCCCCCCGTTTTACATTCTTACTATCCAATGAAAGATTTTTGTGAATTTTTAATTAAAAGATCGAAAGGATTAACAGTGCATTTTCACAGCCTTCTTTTATCATATT
>JAUYWG010001054.1:0-10275 GCA_034779775.1 Enteromius afrohamiltoni
TCTGAATAAAATATTGACATTTGCCATCTCCACATCATTGCATTCAGTTTTTATTAACAATTTGTTTAGTGTCCCAACCTTTTTGGAAACCGGTTTGTATTAAAAAAAGGACAAGTAATGGGTTAATTGGGTTAAAGGTACTGGAACCCTGCTTAAAGTAGTTGTTTACTTTTTGATTTGTTAGTTTGTGTTGCAGTTATTTATTTAATGATTTCCTGTTTGTTTATTTCAGCTCGCTCTGGGTCAGGGTGCCCGACGCTTTCATGTGGCGGCAGCTCTCAACGCAAAGGCCAAGGTGGCCATGAGCCGCTTTGAGCCAAACTCTTACGTCAACTACGACAAGCTTCGCTCAAATATTGACATTGTGCGCAAAAGGTCAGACAGCATTACAGCATTTTACACTCAATATTATTTGCTTCTGCCCTCCTCACCTTGCGCAGGGGTCTCAGTTGCTGTTTGTTTTTATTTATTTTTTCTGGCGTTTGGTTAGTTTTTAAAAACGTAGGTCTTGTCGTGAAGAAGCGTTTACATGTGAAATTGTATCCTCCAGACTCAACCGGCCACTCACTCTGTCAGAAAAGATTGTCTATGGCCATCTGGATGACCCGGCTGGACAGGAAATTGCTCGAGGGCGCACATACTTGCGTCTGCGACCTGATCGCGTTGCCATGCAGGACGCAACAGCTCAGATGGCCATGCTGCAGTTCATTAGCAGTGGGCTCCCAAAAGTGGCAGTGCCATCCACCATCCACTGTGACCATCTTATCGAGGCCCAGACCGGAGGTGCCCAGGATCTACAGAGGGCTAAGGTGAGTAGTGTTAGAAAGTCCTGTTAAAAGAGTACAATTTGCATGTGATTGTTTTGGAAATGTGTCATTTGGCTTAAATTTAGCTTAAACTTCAACTTTCTACAAACTTAAAAAAAAAAAAAAAATATATATATATATATATATAAATAATTTTTTTAATAATTCTTCACTGATGCATTATTACGTTTATTTTCTCTGCTGTGAACTAGGAAGTGAATCAAGAGGTTTACAACTTCCTGGCTAGTTCTGGTGCTAAATATGGCGTCGGCTTTTGGAAACCAGGCTCTGGGATCATCCATCAGGTACTGTGGACAAAACGTTTGATCATTTATTAACCACTATGGGTTTTGTTTCAGATGCTTATTAGATTTTTATTATATAGTATTGTATTGTGGTACAGTAATATTTCACATTACACAGTTTTGCGTTTGTTACAGGCAATGTTTGCATTTTTTTAATAGATTATCTTGGAGAACTATGCGTATCCTGGAGTTATGTTGATTGGTACAGACTCTCACACCCCTAATGGTGGTGGTCTGGGCTGCATCTGCATTGGAGTTGGTGGAGCTGATGCTGTTGATGTCATGGCAGGAATCCCCTGGGAGCTGAAGTGTCCAAATGTGAGTTGCTCTTTTTTTTTTTTTCTTTTTCTTTTTTTTTTTTTAATTAGTATGTTTGTGTATAAAAAATGGATCTAAAGTTAGGGAAATGGAAGTGTTTAGATGTAGATGTTGTGTTTTCTTTTCCAGGTCATCGGTGTGAAATTGACAGGCACATTATCTGGCTGGACCTCACCAAAGGATGTCATCCTTAAAGTGGCTGGTATTTTGACTGTGAAGGGTGGCACTGGTGCCATCGTGGAGTACCATGGCCCTGGTGTGGACTCTATCTCCTGCACAGGTGAAAACCTGCTTTAGAAATATTTAGACTGGTTTAATTTTCTTGGATCATCGCATAATTTAATATATTCATATCAGCTTTGTGAAACCCACTGATTTTGGAATTTACCTTTCCCTCTTTATTTTGGTCAATGCTAGCAGTACAGAACTACCAACTGTGACTTTAAACTAAAAATCTACATCCATAATGAAAGGTCTAAATGCATAATTACAGGGTACCAGGGCATGCAATGATCCATTTAGCTTTAGTTATGGTATTCAGAGAAGTCATAATGAATGAGTAGTTTTCCGACATTATTGTCTAGATAGAATTAGATTTCTCAGATGGTAGTTAGCTGACAGTACATAATGATGATAATTTTTAGTGAGGAAAAACAACCATGTCTAATACCAATGGAATAAGTCATTTGTAAATCACATGTGCAAAGTCCAGTTGGACTGTTTATAGGTAGTGTGACTGTATATAGAGCTGTGCTTTTAATGCTACGCTGTTAGGAATTTCAGTTTCAGTCAAAACACATTTCTCTCAACGTGATTTATAAAAGTTGTCAGGTTTAGATATTCAATCTGTTTAATATCTCTTGGCATTGCCATTTCTCTAAGATCACTTGTCTTTCATAATGCAAACATAGCAATGGTCACTCACGAGAACAACTCCCCTGCCTCCAATTTTGGACTCAATTTTCTGAATGTGAAAAATCAAGACTAAAATTGTGCGTGTGAGCAGCATATGGAGGTTGACTTTTCAGGAAATCGAGCCATGGGTCAATCATTATGTCAATCATTGTAAAAATGTAAAATTTATTTAGATTTTTTTTTTTTAAATTTAGGAATGGCTACCATCTGTAATATGGGTGCTGAAATTGGAGCTACCACTTCTGTGTTCCCTTTCAACCACCGTATGAAGACATATTTGGAGAAGACGGGCCGTGGAGGTAAGAGGCGGTGATGGACTTTCATCATTGGATAAGTTTTAGCTTATGCTAAAAATCGTTTCATTTGTCCCTTACAGAAATCGCAGCTTTAGCAAACGAGAACCAAGACCTGCTGGTACCTGACTCGGGTTGTCATTACGACCAGGTAGTTGAGATCAATCTCAGTGAGGTAAGAGCAGGTCACTTAGAATTTACAGTAGCTGTAAGATACATACAGTGTTAATGATTAATACACTCCCTTACAGCTGAAGCCTCACATCAATGGCCCATTTACTCCTGACCTGGCTCACCCTGTTTCAGACATCGGCTCTGTTGCTGAGAAGCATGGCTGGCCCCTGGATGTTAAAGTTGGTCAGTGATTTAGCCAATACTTCATTTTAATGGTCACTTATAGACTCTTTACGGTCATTATTCATTAAAATAACCCCCTTTTCATAAACGCTCTTTCTACCTGCACATTACAGGTCTGATTGGAAGCTGCACCAACTCCAGTTATGAGGACATGGGGAGAGCTGCCTCCTTGGCCAAACAAGCACTTGACAAAGGACTCAAATGCAAAGCCCAGTTCACAGTCACCCCTGGGTCTGAGCAGATTCGTGCCACAATTGAGCGAGATGGCTATGTGAGTCTTGAGTTGGAAAGCCCTGAAATGTTATTATTTAAGATACAGTGCTCTGCATTGAATCCTTGAATGTGTTTCTTTACCTGCAGGCTAAAGTGTTGAGGGATGTTGGTGGGGTTGTCCTGGCTAATGCCTGTGGACCCTGTATTGGTCAATGGGACAGGTAAAGTATTTGTCATTGTACATGGGTTTTGAAAGTATTTTATTCTCATCAAGACTGCATTTATTAAATCAAAATACAGTAAAAGCAGTAACATTGTGACGTACTATTACAGCTTAAAATTTTTAATGTGGTGGCAATATTTTTCAGCATCATTACTCAAGTCTTCAGTGTCACATGATCCTTCAGAAATCATTCTAATATTATGATATGGTGCTTGAGAAACTTCTCAAATTATGATCATTGATAGACAGTGTGTTGGTTATATTTCTGTGGGAACTTAAATGCTTCAATTTCTTTTAAAATGAGAGAATTTACTGTTTTATCCATCAAGAAAATGTCAAATTTATCTTAATTATGAATTTTTTAAAATGTACTGACCCCAACGTTTTTGTAGTGTGTACGGAAATGTACAACTGCCATGTTTCCAGGCAATAAAGGGTTATTTAGGTTAAAAATTGATGTTTGAAGAGAAAAAGGGTTATATGAGAGATATATAACTAGCAAAATCAGAGACAAGTCATACAATTCAAAGAACTACTATGTAATAAAGCCCTGTCATGAACCAATAAAATCTTTCTTGCAGACGTGATGTTAAGAAGGGAGAGAAGAACACCATTGTTACATCATTCAACAGAAACTTTACAGCCAGAAATGATGCTAACCCTGCCACTCATGCTTTTGTCACTTCCCCAGAGGTACTTTGACCGTGTTTTTTAAATGTGCCACTCTCTGAATGTTTTTTTTTTTTTTTCCCTAATACCTTTTTTCTTTTCACAGTCTTGCACATTGATCTATTCTCTTTTTTTTATATATAAATTTTGCCTTTTAGATCGTCACAGCCCTTGCCATCGCAGGCACACTGAAGTTCAACCCTGAGACTGACTTCCTCACAGCCCCCAATGGTGAGAAGTTTAAACTGGTGCCGCCTGAAGGAGATGAGCTTCCCGCCCGTGACTTTGACCCAGGTCAGGATACCTACCAACACCCACCAGCTGATGGATCTGGTCTGAAAGTAGATGTTAACCCTCAGAGCAACCGACTGCAGCTGCTTGAGCCCTTCGACAAATGGAATGGAAATGACCTTGAAGACCTCCAAGTGCTCATCAAGGTAGGCTTTAGTCACAGATGATTGAAATTTGGGATTTCAATCCAACTCTAAATAATGAAACACTATTTGTCAGGTGAAAGGAAAGTGCACCACCGATCACATCAGCGCCGCCGGACCTTGGTTGAAGTTCCGTGGCCACCTTGATAATATTTCCAATAACCTGCTCATTGGTGCCGTTAATATTGAAAACGATGCTGTCAATAAAATTCGCAACCTTCTGACTGGAGAGTATGGTGGTGTTCCTGATGTTGCCCGCCATTACAAAGTAAGAGCTGTTTCTATTCCTTATTTTTGTGATCTATATGATAGAGCTGCACGATAAATCCAATGGAAACGCGATTAGGCCAAAGCTGCGGTTGTCATGCGCATCTTGTTGGTAAAACACTGCTCTGTGATCAGTAGTAGATCTCCATCTGAACCCCAGAGGGCGCTCTTACACAGAAACTCCAAATACACCCTGCAGAAGAAATCCAGAACTCACTATAGCAGCAGCAGACTGAACTTTCATTGATTCAACATGACCCATAAACACAAGACTATGGCAATTAGTTATTTGCGCTCTTAAGTATTATTATTATAATTTTCATTATAATGAAGTAAACAAAAATGCAATGCTAATCGACATTTATCACTGCTTAGAATACAGTGAAATATGTTTCAAGAGATGCGCGTGATTAATCACATTGGGTTAATTGTGCAGCTTTACCATATAATGATTTGTTCTGTCTGCTGTTAGCATTCGTATTCTTAATGGTTTCTGAATGTACTGTAATATCCCACTTGCAGAAGAGCAATGTTTCATGGGTAGTTGTGGGAGATGAGAACTATGGTGAGGGTTCCAGCAGAGAGCATGCTGCTCTGGAGCCCAGACATTTAGGAGGAAGAGCCATTATCGTGAAGAGCTTCGCTAGAATCCATGGTGAGTGTGAAATATTCCTTGAAGCCAAGCGTCATTTAGCAATTGATTTGAATTGTTCTGTCTGGTCTGTCAACAGAAACTAACTTGAAGAAACAGGGCCTGCTGCCTCTCACCTTCTCCAACCCTGCTGATTATGACAAGATCCGTCCAGACGATAAAATCACCATTGTAGGGCTTAAGAGCTTTGCCCCTGGAAAGGTAAGAATGATTCTGTTAATTCATGATTCTAGCTGTTCTTGATTTGTGTTAGGCAGGGATTCCCAAAAATGTTTGCCAAACCTCTTTCCAAAGCTCTCCACAGAATTTTTTTTTTTTTTTTTTTCCAAGTGAATTGTTTATTAAACCTTTTATATATGTGCCCTGTTTAATTTGACCATGTACTTCAGGCTTTTCAAACTTTTGATCCTATTATTATTTGAGAAAAATATTATTTTTCACTTTTGTGGTCATGGGTTAAAGGTCACATGACATGAAAGTAAACAAATTAAAGCAATAAAAGAAAGCTGAAAATATTTTGCTTGGTTATTACCTCTCTTAATACTTCTAGTAATTGATTTTATACTTTTTATTTTGTTATGTTAGCCCCTAAAGGCCACCATCAAGCACAGTGACGGGAGCTCAGAAACCATCGAGCTGAACCACACCTTCAACGAAACCCAGATTGAATGGTTCAAAGCTGGCTCTGCCCTCAACAGAATGAAGGAGTTGCAGAAATGAGCGTGATTGGCTATAAATATACATATTTTGGGGGGGTTGAAAGGTTGAAATGCTCATGTAATTATGAACTGAATTATATACAATACATAAAATACATTTTAAACTGTGTTGCATAGACAAGTCATGTCAATACTGTTCAAACCTATATAACATTGCAGAGCAGATAAAAGGTATTAAGTTTAGCAACTGTAATGCTTATAAATACAAGCTGGGTCAGTGTGTGTTACAGAACGGTTCATTAAAAAAAAAAAATTGTTAGTGGAGGAAACCAGAGTTTAATTCATGAAATCATCCAAATATCTGTTTTCAGGAAACTGTTGATTATTAATTTCTGCTGCTTGTAATATTACACTGAACTGTACTGAGAGCTGCTTGTGAATTATCTGTCCTGTAATCCGCTTTATTAATGGGTTATCTTTTACTTCACATGTTTCTGTTAGCACAGGTGATCAACCATTCATAATTGTTCATGTTCACGCAAGCTTGAAACTTGACAAGTTGTTGTTCATGTAGCTATTCTTACTGTGAGTCAGAGACTTGTCTATGCCTATTATTTAAAACCCTGGCAGATCTTGTCATCTCACCACCACTATCAAATGTGTCTGGTACCGAGTGCACCACAGGTGAAGTTTATAAACGTTTTAAAGTGAATGCTTATTTATACGGGCGAGGAATCTCCAATGTGCATTATCTTAAAGAGTTTTGGATGAGTTATTGAGTAATGGATAAGTAATCAGACCTCCAGTCTCTTCAGCACTTTTCTGTATATTTGAGTGCCCTTTTTTGTAGGGTTGTGTTTTTTCCCCCCCTTTCAAACAGAGCCACGCTCATGTCAAAGCAGGGACGTCAATTACTCTGATCAGCAGACTATAGCAGCTGCTTCAAGATACCAAGCAGTAAATGACTAGTTTTGCCTGACTCAACACGTTCATCCTCATTCTAGCCAGTGCAGTAAATGTAAAGAATACTGTCTTGGATCTATTTTCAGCTCTGTGAAAGAAATAATGGGTTTGTGCTACTAGCAACACTCCACAAACACATCCTTGATTATAACTCCATTATTTGCTTTTTTTCTGTTCTTGGGGAAATGAATGCTGATGGGTCACGGTGGATTATAAAATAAAAGTCATTTAAAATAATTCAGTTTTTTTTTTTTTCTTTGGTAAATGTATATTAAGAAAATAATATTAGAAATGTGTGAAATATTTGAAAAAATATGTAGCTTGTATTAGGTTAGACTGTTTTCTACTGAACTGTTTGAATATTAATTGCACATAATTATATTATTGAAGGTTAATTCTTTATAACTTGAATTACACACTCATTTGAGGACGGCTGGTGCTATGTTTAGCGTTACCTCGGATTTCCAAACAGGTATGAATAGTTACGTACTTATATGCGGTTAAATTCTTAATCCGTTTTTACAGTATTTCTGTACAAACATGAAAATAAAAAAGATAATTATATGATTATAAACAACAAACACCGCGCACCTACACTGCGTCGCGTCAAAATACTCGCCTGTATTACGTTACACTATGGGCGCTCTGATTGGTCGTCTGTAGACTGACGTCAGGAGTCTATCGTTTGCCTTGTAATTGGAGCGTTTTTGTTTTCTTGCGTCGCGTCTCTCGCGTTCAATTTTGATGGGGTGTCCCTCCCTCTCCACCCGTAACCTCATTTATTGTGTGCTCCCTTGAAATGAATATGTGGACCACGAATCATAGCACCCAGGCATTTCAAAGGATTCTAATGTAGCTATGTAAAAATATATGTATCCGCAGCGCAAGAGATATCAACCGACAGATTGGTATCCACTATAACGTACAGTACGGTAAGAACTCCATCGTTGTCCTATTATATTTTCTTGTCCGTTGATTGAATACGCCTTACTGTTATGGTGTCGCAAGCTATAAACCACGGTAGTCAACAACTCTCATGTTGATAATAAAACGCACGTACTCCGTTTATTCGCGTCATATCACGTCAATGTCGATAAGGGTTTCTAAAACCACACTGAAGAAACCCTTGGCGCATTGGAAAACAATGAAAGGAAAACAACATGAAGGAGAAAAACAGACGCCCCTAGTAAGAAGATCCGATGTGGTCCTGATGCAGCTGCTGCATCCAGATTTGAGCGCAGAGAGATCAGCACAACATAAAAAACGTCTCTTCAGTAAAAGCAGACCACGTCAGACAGAACGGATAGTTCAAAACAACTGTTTGATGTTTGGTATCAAATGTAATTCAAATGTTTTTGATTGTTTGTGTTTTCGCTTTTTTTTTCCAAACCACAGAGGCCTCATTTCATCTCCAGTGAACTTCACATCAATGGCTGATTCAGACAGCACGTCTACATCTGACCGAAAGCCGCACTGCCCACATACACCTCTCTCACTTTCATTGCCTTTCCTCAGAGAGGGCAGTAATGTCTTGGAGAGGAAACCGCCCCAAACAGGGGAACCTCCTAGTCCACTGCCAACCAAACGCACACGCACCTATTCAGCGTGAGTACACGTGTTAACGGAGCAAGAGCGTCCCATGTACAGTACTTTGTGTAAATGTGAAAGGTTTTTTTATTATTTTGTTTGTTTTGTTTCTTAATATCATTGGCAAAAAAAATAATAATAATAAAAAACACATATACATACATTTTTTGACAGATATTGATATTGCTAAAATTGTCTTCTTTTGTCTCCAGCGTTGGAGAAAAATACATTTTAAATATCTCAGAGAAAATTAATAAATAAATAAGTGTGTGTGTGTGTATCAGTGCTGTCAAATGATTAATCATGATTAATCATATCCAAAATAAATGTTTTTGATTTCATAATATATGAGTTTTTACTGTGTATATTTATAATGTATATATAAACACACACACACACACACACATATATATATATGCATGCATATATTTCAGGAAAAATGTTATGCTTAGAAACATTTCTCTTAATATAAATATGTACATGCAAATACACATAAATATTTTCAAAATATAGTGTATGTGTGTACTGTATGTTTATATATACACAGCTCACACATGTATTATATAAACAAACATTTTTATTTTGGATGCAAATTAATGATTTGTCTGTAGACTTTTTTGCATTGTAGTGTTGTTGATTATAATTGGGTAATCATTTATAAGTGATTAGTTAATGATGAAATGTTCTACAAAAAAAAATCTACAAAACATTCACAACTGATTAATAAGTAAATATTATGTTTAGTTAATTAATTTACAAATCATTTACAAGTTGTGATATGTTGAAAAGCACACAATTTTTTTATTTATTTTTTAATTTAGTGCACCTCATGTGAACTTCAATTGAGGGTAAAACTAGTTCACATTATCACCAGATCCCACACACTCCACACACAACACAATCGTCTGTCCTAATGAGACAAAGGGTTTACACACTTTATTAAATTTTAAAAAAAGTGCTTTTCAACATATCACAACATGTAAATGACTTGTAAATTAATTAACTAAACATAATATTTACTTATTAATCAGTTGTGAATGTTTTGTAGATGAACATTTCATCATTAACTAATCACTTATAAATGAGCTACAACCATCCGCTTTTCTAATGTGTTACCCTAATATATATACTAGTTAACTTTTGAAGTGAATCAAAACCTTTCATCAAACCAAAATGTGTTCAATCCATTTTAAATGTATTTTTATTTAAATATTTATTTTGGTTGCTTTAAAAAATTTGATAGACACATACTGCACACACATTAGTGCTGTTAAACGATTAATCACATCTAAAATAAAGGTTTTGGTTTACATAATATATGTATGTGTACTGTGTATATTTAATATATAAACATAACATGTTTTATATTATATATGTATATGTATATACAGTGAGGTCACTAAGTATTTGATCACACTGTGATTTTGCAAGTTCTCTTACTTATAAATCATGGGGGGGTGTACAATTTTCAACATAGGTGCATTTCCACTGTGAGAGACAGAATCTAAAAAGAAAAACCCGGAAATCACGTTGTATTTGATTTTTTAACAATTTATTTGGGAATTACTGTGTCAAATAAGTATTTGATCACTTGCTTATCAGCCAGATTTCTGA
>JAUYWG010001055.1:0-10258 GCA_034779775.1 Enteromius afrohamiltoni
GAGAACCTTTTCATGATATGCTCATTTTGGGTTTTCATGAGCTGTATGCCAAAATCATCAATATTAAAACAATAAAAACAAAAAAACAGCTCTTACTGTGGGGGTTTTTATTAAAACAAAAGACAATATGTGTCAGAGAGACACAGAGAACTGGCTAACGTCGCCGGTCGCCATCTCTCTGTGCTTTTATGAAGATGACGCAACTGCACAGTGTGCACCTTTTTGGGTAGCGCAGCAAGAACCGGGTTGACCCGTTGCTCTGTACTTCAGAAAACCTGGTACCGTAACATTTCTCATTTTTTAGTACCGAAGTAACGGGTCTTTTGACAACACTAATTAGGAATAATGTAAGGTTGTCCGAAAATGAATAAAACAAATCATTCATTATTGTTAAGAAGTGCTACACGCAATGTTGTTGTTTTTTTTTTTTTTTTTTTTTTTAAGTTTAAAAGATGTGTAAAATGTTTTCTCATTACCCTTACAAATTAAATAAATAAATAAAAGCGGAGTTAAAACAATTAAGTGAATAAATGATAAATTATATATCTATTAACATGTATGAAAACTGGCTAATATTACTATACGAGCAGATATTTAATGAAATCTGCGTTTTCTGAGAGGCATCACTAAACATGACACACCTCTTTTTCGTGGAGGTGTTTCAAATTACAAAAAAGCCTGTGAGTCGGGCTTTTCTAACGACGTGAAGACGCAAGGGTGGTACTAGGATTTCATCGACGGCTAAAAGTATTTTACGACTTTAATCTCAACACTGAAAGACTATGGACAACTCTCCTAATGGTAATTTTTTTTTAATTGCCAATTTGTTTTAGCAACTACCTGTGGGTTTAACAGGTGATGCCCTGTTGAGTACACAGAACAGCGGGTACGAGGCCATTGTGGATGAACTTATAGCACTGAATCATACTATTGTATCTTTATCTTTTTTTTTTTTAAAGTACATGTCAGTGTGTAATGGAAGAACATGATTATAAACGTTTTCATGTTTTATACGCTGACAGCACGGCCTGCTCAGACTCGTGCAGTGACGCCAGTGAACGAGATCAGGAGTGACAACGATTTTATTATATTACTTATATTGTGAACAAACTAAAATAATTTGTTTTTGTGTCCGTGTGTTTAAGGGGCTGTAAACCGTACAATACCACATCGTGTATGCGTTGTGTTTACGGACCTTTCTCTTAGTATTTACAGAAACAGAGTCTTCTCCACAGACTGAGAAATAGAATAAAAACAGTGGTTCACTCGCTAAAATTTTTTAATCATGATCTAGAATGTATATTGATTTTTATTTTTTTTTTACATCAATGGGTAAAAAAAACACCCTTAAACTTATTGTTTTTTTGTACCAGCATGGATAAGGCAGCTAGTGAACCGTTTTCCGAGTGCTACGGCTGTTAACCCTTCTATCACCGTCAAAAGTACTCTCCATTTCGGACAGAAAGTGGTACTGAATCAACATCAGGAGGTATTCATCATATGTTTTATTCACATGTTGTTAGTTTATTTATTGTCTGTATATTATATAATCTGATTTATTGTTCTTTTAACTACAGATCAAATAAGCAGAATCTCTAAAGTTAAATCGACGCCGGCACAATTCTACACTGGTGCTGGTCCTAGTGGGTCTAGAAGGAGACAGGAAATAACATCTGAAGCTCAGACATCTGAACACAATCCTGCAGGGCCTGTTCCCAATACTGTGTGTAAAACAGTAAGAACACACGATACAGAAGTGATGCCTAACACGCCTGAGAGAAAACGACCTAGACAATCTACTGGTAAGTATAATGGCTGCCAAAAAAAAACATATACATCTGTGTGTGTGTGTGTAATACTATTAATAAATATTATTCCAGATCCTTCAGAAAAGGGGGACAATTGGAGCGACAATTTTGTGCAGGCGTGGGAAGGATGTGATATGAACAATGTTGCTGATGGAGAACATGGATTAAATCAGGATCCAGAGAACGCTGAAACCATCACAGATTCAGATGCAGACGCACTCCCGGCTAACCAAGAGGAATACAAAAAGCAGCTGGAGACTGAAACAAACAAGGAAATGTTGCATCTTTTGAACATTGTTGTCAAGAATCAAATAAGGATTTTTAGAGGACCAAAAGAAGGAGTGCAAAAGGAGGAGCGTGAGGAGCATGAGCGTTTCTAACAGGGTGCGCAAACAACGCATCAGAAACATGAGATCATCCTCAAACAGATTATTGCGTTGCAAAAGAGGCCTGACACAGGAAATGATCAATCGGCGCCTAATCAGGAAATGACCGTGACTCTCTTGAATGAACTGTTGCAGCTGATTAAATAGTGGGGAGTTCTATTTTCTTTACATGCTGTTTTTGTTTTCTTTGTTTTTTTGTTTTTTTTTACAAGGGTGTATTGCAATTATTCAAAAAGTTTGTGTGTGTGTGTGTGTGTAGGTATAGTTTTCTGGTTTTAGGTATATGTTTTCTGCTATTCGTATTGTAACAGTTGTACGCTGTGAATACTGTTGAAATAAATTAGGGAATAGAAATGGCTGTAAAGCACTGTCGGGAGTCATATGAAGCTGAAGTGGGTCCGCCATTAAGATGTAGTAGGCTTGATAATAGCGGTTTCCTGTCTCAACAAAACACTAAAGAAAAATGTAACGGTCTTATACAAATTATACACACTTCTGACAGATTGTTAGAACTGATAAACAAACAGGTTTTTGACTTTGAACTATTCATAAATTCACAACAATCTGTGGAAATGCCAGATCCTTGTCTATCCCCAATTTTTGATTCCGAACAGTATATCCATTGTCAACCGAGAGGAGAGGGAGATGGCACCCCGTCGCAACAAACACTTGATTTTACTGACACATGCATGGGGCTCACCCATGGTGAGGGTGGTAATGTGTGTGGGTACACTGTAGTACCTAGACCACGGTTCAATGGGTTGGAAATCCATTGGGTTATAAATCTCCGGGAAATAGCTTCTACAGATTTAACAGACTACACAGTGTTTTTACACGACCTGCTTTCTGAAATAGTGGCGTTTTCCAGATTATTAGGTGGAGAAGGTAGTTTAATTAACATCAATCTGAGTGGCGCTAGTCTGACAGCAGATGTTAATACACTCTTGTCAGCTAATAATGATTACAGCGTAGAGGCGCAAACCTGAAAAAATGATACAGAGCAACAGCGAAGTACAGTTTGATGAGAGTTGATGGAAGTGTCTATAGCAAAGAGTAAGCAAGGTGGTGGTTGTCAAAAAATATAGGATCTCATGCATGATGAAGTGATTAGTAAACTTAATTTGTTTAAACCCCTAAATTTAAAAGACAATCTTTGTTTTGCTATTTGTTTGGCACACTTTCTTAACCCTCAGAAACCCCACACAGAGCTAGAGCCTGTAGCAGCAGCAGTTCAGACGGATGCAGGATACACAGTCCAGCATATATCACTTAATTAACCCTAAAGGTAGATGTTTGTTTGTTTTGAATATGCTATGTGACCAAGATGGTACAATGTACTAAAAATAATTTTTTGTTGTTTTACTGTTTTCTTTATTTTTGGGATGGATAAAATTTTGTTTTAGTTATATCCAAGAAGAAAAGGTATTCAATGTATTTTTTTTTCATTATTGTGAGAAGGAAAACCCTTACGTTATTTGTCAAACAATAAATCTTTGTTATATATGCTTTTAGAAGGACTTGGGTTTATTGATAAAATTTAAATAAAAATATAAGGAAAATACCGGCCTAATTCACCATCCAACTGCTGGGGATCCAGGACTCTTGTTAAGTAAACAATTATATTAACCCCTAGGGTTAAGAAGAGGGTTACACACGATTTGAACAAGTGTTGGATGTTAAAATAATAGTCTTTTATAGATCAAATACAGCTATGTTGGAGAAATACACAAGTACAGATGTTCTGCATCCTAAAACATGGGCACATCGTATGTGTGAGTTTTGTTATCACGGGTTTAACAGTTGGAGAAATCACAGATGTCAGTACACTGTTTACGTTACTGCAGGTCTGACTATTGTTTTGAGATGCATAAAAAAACCCCTACAGGTGTCTAATTTTCACAGTGCGATGTTTCCAAATGTTGCAGTAGATATAATGGGCGTTATCATGTCAGCGGTTCCAACCCCAAACCACACAAATGCGCTGCCGATCGATGTGTTCACTGTGACGAGAGTTTGGTTACAGACGGTGTTTTATTCAACCGATGAAGATGGAGAATCCAAATCATAAGCATTTGTTCTTTGACTTTGAGACTCTGTATGAAAATGGAAAACATGAAGCAAATTTTGTGTGCAATCACATTTGATGGCGAAGAATTTGTAGCCTAGGGGTCTAATTGTGTGGAACGATTTATTAAGAAGTTAAGACGGCCTCATTATCGTAATTCTACATGGATTGCACATAAAGCTGCAGGCTTTGACAATTTCATTCTTTTGGAATACTTTACAAAACAAGGCACTGCTCCTAAAATTACAATGCTAGGCTGTCGACTAATTTTAATGTACGACCACACATTCAAACAGAGATTTATTGACAGCTACAGTTTCATACCGATGCGTCTAGCCAACACACATGCGGTATTTAATCTGGTAAATCCTGAAAAGGGGTATTTCCCCCATTTTAACCAAATCGAGAATGCTTTTGCTTCTTGGTCCATATCCAGCAAAAGATTTTTACGGATATGCGACCATGTCAAACAAAGAGAGCAGAGTGTGAGTAGTACAGCACTGTTTCAGGAAAAGTGTTTGACTTCAAAAAAGAACTAGCAATTTATGGGAAAAAAAAATTACGCCGTATTATTGCGGCAAGTTTTATTGTAAAATTAATTATATAAATCCCCTATTAAAAGTTCCTTATGGCGTTCTCAAAGGTCAAACGAATGACAAAATTGAAATTATGGAGTGTGCATACAATCTGAAAGTGGTTATGATTTGGGAGTGTAGCTGGAACCATGCTAAAAAGACTGATCCCAATGTGATAGCGTTTATGTCCACATACAAACACCCAGAGAGACTGAATCCCCGGCAGGCGCCGTTTGGTGGAAGGGTGAACAGATTTAAGCTGCATCATAAGGCCGCAAATGACGAGGTTATTAGGTACCTGGACTACACTTCATTATACCCTCACGTGCAGGCTACAAAATGTTATCCAATAGGCCACCCGTAAATAATTATCAACAATTTTGATAATATTGAAAATTATTTCGCTTAATTATTTACTTATCAAAGCTACATTGCTGCCACCACGAAAATTGTTGTTCCCGGTACTGCCTGAGAGGGAATGTTAGTTCTTTGTTCACACGCAGAGTATGTGCAGAAAAGCAGAATCAGACACTGCCTTGCACACATTCTGATGAAGAAAGAGCTATTTCAGGCACCTGGGTAAGTTTGGAAGAAAAAGGATATGTTGTTCTGAGTTTGGATGAGGTCTAGCATTTTCCCCAAAAATCTGAAACACTGTTTTGTGATTGTTAAAACATTTTTACAGTTCAAACAGGAGAGTTCAGGGTTCCCAAAAGATGTGGTGACCGACGCAGACAAAGAATCTTACATTAATGATTACTATGAGCGAGAGGGGATTAAGCTGAATCTGACCAAGATTCAAAAGAATCCTGCGCGTAGGTCTATCATGAAATAGGGCTTAAATTCGCTTTGGGGGAGCTCCTGCCTCAGGGAATCATTACCTACAACAGAAATACTTACAGATCCAGAACAGTTTGCCCAAAGTTTAAAACTCTACGGGCTCATGGAAAGTTTGGGTAATAGGCTTTTATATTATGATACAGACAGTGTTATCTTTACAACAAAATAAGGTGTATTTGAACCGCCTCTTGGTCCCTATTTTTACAACTTTGGGTGCTAAAAGCTATTCTTATGTCACAGCCAAGGGAAAGGCATGTGTACTCAGCATATTCTTGCATACCACGACACAATAGTACGTAATAAGTGTTTGACATTAAACAACAAGTCAATTGTAAAGAAATTCAGAGTCGTGTACGACAAACGTGTGTTGCTCCCAGATTTTACCACAGTTCCATATGGCTTCTGACAACGTTTTTGGTAGTTGTGTGCTAGATGCAGAGGGGTTCAGGAAAAACCTTCTTGTAAAAATGTTGTTGCAAAATGCTGGAAAATTTATTTCTAAAAGGATTGACAATGTTGTTTATATTTATTCTGTATGGCAACCAATGTATGATGATTTGTTGAAAATGTATAATAATATTAAATGTCTTGATGGTATTCCACAGAGTGTTGAATTTTGAAAGCCATATGACCCACTCGACCAGAACCTTTGTTGTTCGACCTTCACGTCTTCACTCCAAAATTTTTTCTATTTTAAATGTTTTGTTCTTACTTACAGATATTTTTTGCAATTCTGCCTCATGATGGAGACATTATCGACGGTGTATTTTATAATCACACAGTCTATAGACAGGAGGATCTCGAGGGATACAGGTTTTTATTGTGAAAAACTCATCTGTGTAGTTTTTCTCACATCCTTTTGCAAATGGACCTCTTACTTTAGAGATTCTAACTGTATCACCGATCTTAAACTTAAATATGTGTCTGATGCTGTGTGACCTCCTAGCCCCATATAGGTTAAATAGTACCGACGACACATTTTCTTTTCTTTGCGTTGTATCCATCCATGAGGTCTTGAAGTACATCGATGTACCTTCTAGAGTTTGTAGCTGTTAAATACCTAAACATTTTAGATTTATAACTCCGATGAAACCATTCTATAACGCTGGCTTTAAGGTATTATATGTTATGTTATATGTATGCTTTAATGTCTATCCCGTACACAAAAACAGAATTTCTAGGGGTGCTGTCCTGTGTAGTGTATATGCATCCTCACCAGCTAGCTAGTCTGAAATCTCTATCCGTCACCCTGACACCTGTTTCTTTTAAAACAGCATCTTTTAAGCGTTATTTACCTCCTAAAGACCCTGGGTTACTGGGGGTTATAGTAAATCTTTTTCAGTATCTGTTCAGACATATTGTCACACCAGAGTCTAGAAAAGAATAACACATAGGTCTTAAGCGAATAGGGTTTTTATTTATCAGAGTCTGATTCATGAAGCATACAACAGTTTTTCAAACATTGTCAATGTACTCAAGAAACTTTACACACATTTTTTTCTCAATCAGATACACAACCAGGCTTTCAATAATCTCACAAACATTAGTCTGATCATTTCTTGAATTCAGGTCCACATTCAAGTTGGTTACATAAGTACACAAACAAAATATGTCCACAATTCTAATACTATTACCAGATTAGATCATTAAGTCAGAGACATACGTATGACTTCACTCCACTCACTTGACAGCTCTTACAAGGTCCATTTGTTTCTTGAGGTTTGTAAAACAGGTGGTATCAACAGAGCATCATTTTGCTGATAAGGATATATCGCGATTGTCTTCAATGATCTTGTACAGAAAACCGGTCATTTCACGTCTAATATTTTCTCTAAATATACTTTTTGTCAGCATTAACACACCATCCATCCCAATTGCAATCTTATACTCCTCCTCGTCCAGCGTGTGCGCCGCCCTTCCAGCAGTCCACAGCATCATAGACGATCTGATCGTAGGTAGCATCCACAACTTTTTCTCTGATCTCACAAAGTTTATCCACAATGTAAACCTTGTTACGTAGCTCACACAAAATAGCATCCACTGAACCCTGGATCCTCTGAGGATTAATCCTTAATCCAAACCAGTTCAGTGTTTGAGCTATGATGTGTTTAAACTCAGGTTTAACCAGCTTACGTGACAGTTCCTCAAAGTATGCGTCAAAGAAATACTCACAGGAGTGCGTAAAAATAACAGGAATGTCTTAGTTGGGTTGGGTGCTGTACTTCACAACCGAGTTTTTTGTTGACCAGATGCTCCAGTATCACCACAATAGTTGCTTTTATAATTTTGAATGCATCAGCAGGCATACATCCATCAGCATCATCAACGTGATGCTGTGACAGTGCCTTTATATAACCACTGTTGTTTTATTAAAGTATCTTCTGCATTTATATTTGCATGCTCCCAGTCTCATTAGTGACAGAATGATGAGCCAGATAGAATCCAGCGAAGATTCCCGCAAGAGTTCTGCTCATGGCTGGGTTTCGCTGTGGCATTTATGCTCCATTTTCCAGCAAGGGCGTTGCATAGAGGATTACGTCGAGGAGTTTATCAGATACAGTCATATTGTATAAGCAGACGAGTAAAAGATAAAGAACTGTTTTTTAATGGGGCTCGATCCAGAAATCCTAGATGAAGTGAATGAGGTGTTAGAGGAAGACTCGACATGGTCTATCGCTCAACTTATTGACGCGTTGCTTTTAATCTGCGGATCGACTTTCACAGTGGAAGAAGTGACTGAGGAGGTGTACAATCACAGTGAGGGGCAATTAAATCAATGGCCAGCGACGACAAGACTCGAGCCGCAGTCTCGGCCCATGTCAACACTCAAAATGGCCGCTCGGTCTCAGCTGATGTCAGCACTCAAGATGCCTGCCAATCCTGAGGCCACACTCAAGGGGTGCATCACATCTAAGCCAGGAGGCTACCGTAAAATGCCTGGTTCTTGTCTTGTGATGGAACTCCATTCCAGACTTCAGCACGGTATGTGTACGCAGGTTTCACTTACAAGCCTGCCAACCTAATCCACAAGTTAACGGATCATCCTTTAACTTCGTCCAGAAGTTTCAAACTTCCATTGATCCACGATTCAGTTCCTGAGCCTGCAGAGCTGATCACAGAGCCAGTAGTCCCAGATCCAGTTCATAGTTTACAGCCTGGAGAACTGTTTAAAGCCCAGTCCCGGTTCTGATTTCACAGCCAGGTGAGCCGCTTAAAGCCCAGTCGGTTTTAGTTGCACAGCCAGGTGAGCTTGTTTAAAATCCAGTTTGTTCTGGTTCTAACGCCAGGTCCTCGCCTTGCTTCCTTGTCTGCAACTGACGGGTCCTTGACCCGTATCACGGTACAAGAAACCGTGCGACACCCTGTTGGTAACAATTCAGTGCCTGAAGCACTGTGTGACAGTGTTTCTGTCGGGTCCCAGCCCCGAATTACCCTGGCCCAGGCCTCTCGAGTCAGCCATTGACTTTGACGTCCCATGACCAGATCCACCAGAGCCATGTGATATCCTTGCTTTGCCATGGCGAACCTATTTCCTGACCTGCCCCGGCTGTCGGGACCACTCAACCCGAGTCACTCAACACCTGATCTGCCCTGGAGGGCGTTTCCTCCGGATTCTCCAGCTCTCTGCCCTGGATGGGCGTCCGTTCCACCTAGGTGGGCGTCTGGCACGTCGGCCCTGCCAAGGAGGGCATTGCTACCGCCTGCTCCTCCCAGGTGGAGGTCACCGCCATCTGCTCCTCCCTGGTGGTCATTCCTGCCGGCTCCTACCTCTGGAGCGCCTGGGAGCCAGCCGCTCCTTAAGGAAGGGGCTATGTGATGATCAGCTGGAGTTGCCAAGCCAGCTTCCTGGTTGGCACGCCAGCCTCTGGCTTTGTATCCTGTGTTATATGTCTCTGTTTCATTCCTGGACTTCATCACCAATTAACTCATATCTCAACCTCCTTGTATGTTGTACATATAGTGTTTGAATCAATCCCCACCCACTGACCTAGTTTCATATGTTTTTCACCGTGTTTCTCTGTCTCTGTGTCTTACCTGGATTTCCCGTTGCCGACTCTGCCTGTTCCCGTTTGCCGCTTTTGACTCTGCCCCACTGGACTCTGTATATTGATCGCCTGACACCCTGCTCTGTTCTCTGGAGTTGTTTTATTAAAGTATCTTCTGCATTTGGATTTGCACGCTCCCAGTCTCATTCGTGACAACAACAGACAAAATCATAAATGATTAGATAGCAAATTAACGTATCTTATTAAAAATATTAACTGCATTAAAATGAATTGTAACCTGCTTGTCTTTGTATCAAGTTGCTTTGGATAAAAATGTCTGCTAAATGATTAAATGTAATTGTATAGAAACACTATGGTTTACACTTCATACTCGCATACACAATGTATTTAATTCTTATGTTATGTTTTTTTTCTGTCTGTTACTAGCTGCTGTTTATAGTGATAAATATGAAAGATCTGAATTATTTAATTCTTCCAAGAAATCATCCAAAAGGACAAATTCTGATCTGCCTCACCCGGCGTGGGAAAGAGGAACAGATGGATATCTCGCAACCAAAGACACACAAATAAACTAATC
>JAUYWG010001056.1:0-10244 GCA_034779775.1 Enteromius afrohamiltoni
AAATGGAGACACTTCAAAATATGAGTCCTGAACACAGAGCAGAGAAACAGTTCATAATAAGAGTCCTGAAACATAACGGAGGCAGAAGCAGTGCAATAGATGGAAGACTTGAAGTGCCAGCAAAGGAGATCAGCTGGCACTTTCAGCAGGATCGTTACAATGATAGAAGCAGGTCATTTGTAAATCAAATTAGAGCAGTCTCAGTACTATGATACGGTCTAAATCCTGACTGAAAAACCTTACAGATACCATTTTTTTTAGGGTGCAAGTGTCCTCATTATACCACAGAGTTTATAATGTTATAAAGTTTTTTTTTTTACCTTTCTTAAGTGCAATGTAGCAACTGTAGAAAAGAGAGTGTATGGTTTCTGTTGCATCATCAAGTTTTTCTACGCTATTGAACATGCTAAGGAATTGGTATAAATCAGGAAGATTACTTACAAAGACTTAAAAAGTCTTTTGTGGTAGAGGGGATGGTTCTACCATGCTTGTAAGGTGCAGAATTTACAGGTTTATCTATATGTAGGCCCAGGGCTTTTCAATATATATTGAACAATATATTATGCGCATTTCATCAGTAAAGCCGGTTCTTTGATTAGCGGTAAACCTTTGTCAGCTGTTTTTAAAAGGAACGCCAGCTTATACACAGAGCCATAGATCACCGAGAAGCTACACCATTGAATCACCTGTGAAACTAATGCGTAGCTTGTCAGTGATGTACGCTGATGGAGATTTAGCGCTAATCAAAGAACCGGCTTTACTAATGAGATGCGCATAATATACCGTTCAATATATATGTCATGAATGAAGGCAAAGGCAGTCGAAAGGCAGTGGTCAAGCAAGCAGAGTGGTCTAATACAGGCGATTTATCCAGGTGCAAATAATTAGGCATGGGAGAACATACAGGTAACCAAGACAACACATGAGGTGGGTGGAGACGAGAGTTCATGATAATTAGTCCATACATGAAAACAAACACAAAAGCACATGGAGTTCATGGAGAGCTGGAGTGCCATCCAAAAGAACTGAGATGACACAACCAGCCTAATCGTTACAATATATTACCCAGCCCTTTGTAGGCCTATACAATTTAATAATGTTTTGGTAACACTTTAGAATACTGCATCTTACTTACTACATAACTAATAAGAAATTACTGTGAAACTAATAGGTTGTTCTTTATTAACCCTCAAGTCTACTATTAGCTACTAAGGAATATGTGTTAACTACCCAGTATGTAATAGCATTTTTAAATTGTGTTAAGTAATAATTAGTTAGTAACTATTAAATTCAGCCAGGCCTCCTGAGGAACTACAATTAAGTAACTACTAATGAACTGTGGGGAACCAACACAACTGAAATGCATTGAATTATTAATTTAAGTTTCCTCACTGCCCAACGTAGAGACCAGAATCAACACTGGCGACTGGTGCTACATTGTCTCGACACCCTCAACACCCTCTTTTGGAAAGGGAGAAGAATACCCCCTTGCATGTTTACAGCTTCCAAAGAGTTATCTGTTGTTCTCAGACACACTAACCAAGCATCAAACTCATTAGTGATGAATCCCAATGACTAATGGCAATTAACACACAAGCACTAAAGTCACAAGGATCAAGACCATCTGGTTTTCGAATAGGAACTTTGACCATACGGGTGTAAATTTCTGACAAAGGACAATTCATGTAAACATGGCTTTTATTCATGGATTGGGACACTCACCCGAAACTCTGTACGTGCATGACCTCTGAGCTCAGCGGAGCTCGGACACAATCATTTGGCACACACTCCTAAGTTTTATGCACAGTACGTTTAGTTTCTGGGGTACATAGTGTCGCCAGAGGGGGTGCGCATGGACCTCGAGAAGGTTAAGGCTGTGGTAAATTGGCTCATTCCGCAAGGCCCTGCAGAGGTTTCTCGGGTTCGGCAATTTTTACTGGCGTTTTATTCGCAATTTCAGCCAACTAGCCGCGCCTTTGACTACCTTGACCTCCACCAAAACTGCGTTCAGGCTGAAACCTGGCTGAAGCCTCGTTCACCAAACTGAAAGGCCAATTTGTTTCGTCCCAATTCTCCAAACCCCTGACCCATCACGTCAGTTTGTGGTGGAGGTCGACGCGTCAGAGATGGGGGTAGGAGCGGTGTGGTCACACCGCGCTGCCTCTGACTACAAAATGCATCCTTGTGCTTATTATTCTCAACGTTTATCCCCTACTAAACATAATTACAACATTGGCAATAGAGAATTGCTGGCTGTCAAACTAGCATTGGAAGAATGGTGTCGTTGGTTAGAAGGTTCGGGGGTTCGCTTTGTAGTCTGGACCAATCACAAGAATATTGAATATATTCGATCCACCAAATGCTTGAACTCCAGGTAGGCTCGTTGGGCATTATTTTTCGGACGATTAGATTTTTCCATTTCCTATCTTCTGGGTTATAAAAACGTTAAACCCGATGCGTTATCACGCATTTTTTATCAATCTGACCGCCAGGTGTCTCCTGAGTGTATAATTTCCGGAGAGATTAGTTGTCTCTGCCGTCACTTGGGAGATCGAAGGTCCGTAATGCCTTAGAAGGTGTAATGCCTCCGCCTGGGTGCCCAGCAAGTTGTTTATTTGTGCCGGAGGGATTAAGGTCTGACGTAATTCGGTGGGGTCATTCTTCTAACGTGGCTTGTCATCCAGGAATTGGATGCACCATAATCTTGATTTTGTCACCGCCCTCCCGCCCTCCCTGTGCAATACGTTGTTTTACCCGTAGTGGACCGGTTCTCGAAGGCAGCCCATTTTATTCCCTTGCCCAAATTACCCTCAGCCAAGGAGACAGTGGTTACTATCATTAATCATGTTTTTTGCATTCATGGCCTCCCGTTAGACGTGGTTTCTGATAGGGGGTCCTCAATTTGTATCCAAATTTTGGAGAGAGTTTTGTCATTTACTGGGGGCTACTGTGAGTTTGTCTTCGGGGTTTCACCTGCAGACTAACGGCAAATCTGAGCGGGCCAACCAAGATCTTGAGAGAGTGTTGCAATGTTTGGTTACCCAGAATCCCACTTCCTGGTGCCAGCAACTTTCATGGGTTGAGTACGGACATAACTCTTTGCCAGTGTCTTTGGTCAAAAAGTGTGGCTTTCTACCACGAACAATTCTCTCCGATCCGTATCTAATAAGCTTGCTCCCAAATTCACTGGCCCTTTTACTGTCACCAAAATTCTTAGTCTGGTGGCAGTCCACCTGAAACTTCCTCCTGTGTACAGGAGATTTAATCCGGTGTTTCATGTATCCAAAATTAAGCCTTACAGCCGCGTCTCGTAGACAGGGAGACCAGCTATTCTGTAAATTGTATTCTGGACTCGAGACGGAAGGGACACGGATTTCAATACTTGGGGGACTGGGAGGGTTACAGTCCGGAGGAGAGAAGTTGGGTTCCTGCCAGGGACATATTGGATCGCACCCTTATTGATGATTACAATCAATGGGACAGGCAGCTCTCAGAGGGAGGGGTACTGTCACAGTTCATGGGTTCACAATATCATTCTTGTCTGTTGTGTTAATTGGTAACAGCTGTGACTCGTTATCCTTCACTACTTATTGTCTGCTAACCTGTCTTGTCTTTGTCAGTTTCTCTGCCTTGCTGGCTGGCAATGTGGAGTTTGCTCATTCTGTCTCCTGATCCAGTTTTGCTGTCCATCTCTATCCGCTTCCTCCGGTGAGATCAGGATTATACTGTTTGCCCTGTAGCACCCACTGCAGCCCCTGTACTACCTGTTTGTTGTCTCCTGCAAAGTCTTTAGCAGTGCTGACCCGAACTGTGTGGATTATCTTGCTGCTGCTCTCCTACGAACTGTGATCTTCCAGCTTGCTGAACGAACTTCCTGATTTTGAGATTGATTGACACTTTCAATAAATATTTGATTGTTTGCATCTGCAGAACTGTTTCCTCTGTTTTTACTCTTCACAATAGGCTCAGAGTCGTGCGGACCCATTTGCATGGCTTTATTCATGGTTATCAGCAGACAAAGGTAATCCCCAGCAAACAGGAACAATTTGAATAATCCAAAAGACAGTTCAGTAAACAGGCAGTGGTCAAAAAGGCAGGCAGCAAGAATCAGAGTCGAGGTAAAATCCTGGGTCATACACGGAAAAACAAACACGGGAAAGAATGCTCAGAAATATCTATATTGGACAATAAGACTTGGCAGTGAGTTCATTAAAGTCTGTGCCTTATAAAGGTGAAATAATACAACACACCTGTCCCTCTGGACTTTGCCGCTGCCGTCTCTCTGGGATGCGTTGGATTGGTGATCTTTTGTGGAGAAGATGCACCAAGTGGATGTTTCTTTTCGGACGCACGAACACAGATGTAGATGTTCATGTCCTTTTGGTCCAAGCGCACATTTGTTAGCACTGTGCAACACATTTTAAACCTGTGGAACTCTGTGCCTCCCATGAAGTGTGAGGGCCAATCCCTGAGCGTCACGGGCGGTCTCTTCCCTGTCATTGGTTTTCCTCATATACATATTCTGAATATATTAACATGTACTCAACACAGTTCGGAAGAGGGGGTGACAAAAGTTTGATATCTAACTTTGATAAAGTTTAATAACTTCTTCCTGATTGCCGATATCGACCACCCATGCTTAAAAAGGGATTCCACGTATTAACAGCTACTTTTCCATGTCAAACATGCCTAGGAAACATCCTTTCTATGTTTCATTCATTCATTTCTCCATTCATTCGTCATTCGAATACACAGATACACATTAAATGATAAAATACAGAATTCATGACTGAGATATGCGACATACACATTGGCCTCTGATAGACCTAAACACATTTAGGATTCCTTTCCAAACGTTGCGTACTTTATCTCTGCCCCTTTGTTCGTAAGACTGAGAAAGCGTGCACTCTCCTTTGGACTGTGCATGCAAGAATGTGTGTGTCCGAGCTCTTCTGGTGACCAGGTTATTCACGTGCAGAGTTTCCCAGCCCATGAATTAAAGCTATTGTTTATGTAAATGATCCCTGTCCAGAGTTTGCGCTGCTTGATGTCAAAGTTCACACTCGAAAAGCCAGATGGTTCCAATCCGGTGACTTTAGCATCTGTACATTAATTGCGTTAGTGTCACGAAGAGTCACTGGAGATTATCATTTCTGAGTTCAATGTTTGGTCAGTGTGTTTGAGACCAACAGATAACTCTTTTTTAAGCTGTAAACATACCAGGGGGTATTCTTCCCCCTTTCCAAAAGAGGGTGTTAGTTGAGACAATGCGGCGCCAGTCGCTAGCATTGATTCTGGTCTCTACGTTGGGCAGTGAGGAAATTTAATTAATGATTCTGCTTATTTTATATAGTTGGTTCCCCACAGTCCCCCTTTTGCTCGTCACGGTTCCCAGTGAGAACGGCGGGCACTGGAACAACAGGCACAAAGAGAGAACAAGAGAGAGCAGACACACAGCAACACAAACACATTTCCATTGCTCACTGACTGGTGGTGCAAGGTTGTGGACGCATTGCCACGTACTGGCTAGAGTGAACTTGGGACGACTGGGAGTTATCATTGGCAAGTCTGAGTGGAGTGTTTTGACTGAATTGGTCATCGGGATTTCGACAAGGTGGCACAGGGGTGATCTCGATCAGGTTATCCGAGTTCTCGGGTTTCAGTTCGAGTTCTTGGTCACCGTTACAGCGTCTAAAGGTTCGCAGGACACCTGACGCACATTTGTAATCCTTTGTGGAAGAGGAAAGCGGGGGTCAGAGTCACAACATATCCTAGATTGTGGAAATGCAAAGCGCTGTGTCCGTGGCTGACCAAGATCAAATGATTGGCGTGCCAGTGGGAGGCAGGCGAGCAATGGCCTCTAAGGAGGTATTGACAGGAGTCAAATCAATCAGCTGGGTTTCTTTCTCCCTGATCCTCTCCTCGAGTTCTGGATCAAGGGCAAAGGAATGCTGTTTGAAGAAAGTTGAGAACCTTGAGCCAATATATGTTATTCGAGTCAATGATGGGCAAACTGAGGAGGAAGGCCAGATCGCCTGCTTCGGGGTCTACGTAGAGTGGAATGAATCTCGGCCATGTGTCGTCGCACAGTGGCTAGATTTACGGCGTTAGCGGTGGTCATGCCTATGTTAAACAGAGTTCCTACAGCCGCTGCAGCCCCCAATAAGGCACCCAGAAATCGTTTGGGACGCCGGTTGTAACCGCTTAATTCAGCCTGGGTCAGTCAATTTCTGCAGTTGCTGCAGCATGTGAGTTATGTGGTTTAAGGTGGTTTGAGAGGGTGAGGGGGTGTAGTGAGCGCTGACAACATCGCGGGGGTTTAGCCGGATGTACCTTGTGAGTGTATGTTTTGTAGTTCGTGATCAATAGCTCCGGTTGCTCGCGGAGCAAGATTCCCGACGCAGATCTTGGCGACACCACCTCTGGTTGGGGTGTGACCCCCATCACACAGAGAATCAACACGGCGAATCCGATCATGTTCCTAGTGACAGAAGAGCACAAGCAAACACAATTGTTAGTGATGAGGATTGAGTTAGGCTATAGGCCAGAGTATTTAATGACCGTGTTACGACTTGATCTACACTAGTTGGTGGCCGGAGTCAATCTGAATTCTGTGACCTGAGGGGAAATCTGGGTTAAGTAAGGTCCTAAAGAGAGAGAAAGAGAAACAGGAAAACTGAGAAAAAAACAAAACAGACAACACAGGGGATCCAAGGACACATATTGAAGCTCGGACAACAACATAAGTGTCACATGTGTGGGGTGGCTCCTCTCTACCAGTGTTGGTTCTAGTAGTGCGGCTGAGGAGGATTTGTAGGTGTTGTGTTTAGGTAAACTACCTGTGTGTTTCCCTAAAGCGATAGATGTGGTATCAGTGTGATGAGAGTATGAGGTTGGCGTGGATGCGGCTGGACTGTGGTTCGATGCCATTTCGTCTACATAGTTCACCATAGTCTTGCACCACTGTCCTTTATGCAATGCGATCTTTGCACCACTGTCAGCTTAGGTAAACTAGCTGTGTGTTTCCCTAAAGCGATAGATGTGGTATCAGTGTGATGAGAGTATGAGGTTGTCGGCCTGTGTCAGTGGGCTTGGTCCGCCCCCTTTTCCTGTCGCTTTGAGCTCTGGTGTCTCTTTATCTGGTTCCGATGGACCCATCAGAGAACTGGCTCACTGCGCCCTTGTCTGGCGTGTTGGCGCCGGGTGACGACAGCAACAGACGGATTGGGTGGGAGGGATTCACATGTCCAGGACTCTCCGTGCAATGCACCTGCTTTGGCGAGGGCATCGATTTGGTCGTTGAGGTCTTTGTTCTGCCCTGGTTGGCAGGAATGACCTCTGACGAGCATATCATGCTCCATGATGATGGCATCGCATGCTCGGAAGAGGTCCTAGTATTTGACAGGTTTGTTGTTGGCTGTCTTGAATCTAATTTGAATTGTTGCGGAGGGCAGGGGTCATTGTTGAGCCAAACCACGCCTGCTCCAGCCTTCAAAATGCAATTGTGGTTGTAAGAGCAACCATCCACATATGCTGTGGGCATCCCTTCGCACATTTTCTTATCAAAGTACCTGTAGTTAGTCGGTGGAGTCTGAGACGGTTCTGTGGGTTCTATGGTGGGGCACAGGGTGTCTGACGAGCAGTTCTGGCTGGCGGCAGAACGTAATCCATGAACACAAGGTTGCCTCTGGCTCTGGCATCTGGGCATTCTTTGTTCAGGAAGATGTTGAATTCGGCTGAAGAGTTGGCATAGCTGAAGGGGCACCGGGTGAAGGTGTATTGTCGACTGGCAAAGGTGAATGCCAGCTTGTGTTGATCATCGGGGTGGACAGGAATGGTCCAAAATCCTAGACGATGTCCAGTGTGGAGAGGATTGTTGAGTCTTTCATTTTGGGCAGTTCCTGGTCCAACTGTGTCATGGGCCATCGTGACAGGGGCACCTGTGGTTCAGTTTGCGGTAGTTTGCGCACAGAGTGGATGTCAGTTAGGCCACAGTCTAATGAGTCTTTTGCAAAAGAGTCTTTGTATTTGCACAGCACTTCTTTGAGTTTCTGCCGGTCCGTGTCGGTGTGGAGGGCGTCAGCGTCATTCAGAATTTGTTGGATTAGCGTGTTGAATCCTTCATAGGGTTCCGCTGTTGTGGCAGTCGTTGAGGAACTCGGGGGCAGGTTGTGTGCCCCTTGCAATGCCTCCATCTCATGCTGTGTTGAGCTAGCATAGACTGCGAGGTGCGTGTTGTTAGTGATCTCTGATCGACAGACGGTTTCTCTAGGCAGTGGCAGGATAGAAGTGATGGCAATGTTTTCATGTGGCCTTGTCATGGTGTTATCATGTTCGTCTGACATTAATTGAGCTGGTATGGGGCCTATGTCTGCTCCCACATAGATGTCATGAGGTAAGTCAGGTACAACGAGGAAGTAGTGGCTCAGTTGTCTGTTGTTCCATCTTATGTCCACAGCGCAGGTGATTTTGGATGTGGCCATGTTTGTTGAACATGGGCTTAGGGGAAAGCGACTGTGTTTAGAGACATGTGGCAAGTTCGGATGCTTCTGTTCCAGAGCTTTGAAGAGCTTCAGGCTGATGGCTGAGTTTTCTGTCCACAGGGCTAGTATTGCATCTGCTACTTGCATGTCTTGGACATCTATGGGGGTCATGACCCGAAATTAGCCTGAGTCTGGGTCAGACGCTTGAAGTGCTCAGAGGAAAGGATCTTGAGTCTTGCTGCTTGAAAGTGAGCTTGAACTTGACTTTGGTGTTGCATCTCCAGTCAGTAAGGAGGGGGCGGTGTCTGTGGTTTGACACTGCGAATCGTTGGTGTTTAATGGCTGGAGGGGCAGAGGCTTGCGGACTTGCATCCACATCTTGAGGTGTTTAAAGTCTATTAACGGCTCAAAGCGATTAAGCAGATCCTTTCCAATGAGCAGTGGTTATGTCTTTAGTGGGGAGACATATACTGGGTGAACAAGGTCCATAGGTCCCACTGTCAGGTGAATTGGGGCGACATGTTTTAGTTGGAGGCCCGTGTGAGAGTATGCTTGAAAGTTTAACTCACACCTTTGAAGTCTGAGGGGGCCGTGGAGCTTCTGGGTTATTTCTTGGATTTCTTCCAGAAGTTCTGTTGACATCAGGGTGATGTCAGGGGGATGTCCCGTGTCGAGGAGGGCTTCGACTTTAATGTGGCATTCGATGATGATGGAGAGGTGAAACTTCTTTGCGATACCTTTCTCTATGGGGTTCCCCAGGAGTTACGGGACTGGAGTTTGGGATGAGAGAGGGAGGATGTCAGGGCTGAACTGAGGTTCTTCGGAAGAGTGGCAGACGACCAAGACAGCACTTTCCGGTACCCGAGAGGGTTCGGTGACAGGTGTTTGCTGAATGCTGCAGGGATCTGAAGCATCTGTGTTTGAGTTTGTGTCTAACTCTGTTGTGTTCCTTTCAGATAGGATTTCTTGTCCCTCTGATGTTATGGCTGTTATGGTTCTCCGTGGCGGTGAAGTGCTGTGCTCTGTGCTCTGCTGTGGCAGTTGGTTGCTGCTTACTTGTCCGGCGGTCAGTCAGGCTGAATCGGGCTTCTCTTTCTTTTCCCATTTTTGATCTTCCTCCTTTCGTTGGAAGAATTCTTTCATCATCATTTTTAGCAGTTCTTGTGAGTCAAAGCCTAGTGACATTTTGTCTTTGTCAGGAGAGGGTTCAGTTTGAGCTCTGTCAAGCTGGAGACTTTGGGAGTTCTTTCGCCGACTTCTCTGGCTCGTGGCCCCGGGGTGTGTCTGTAACATACCCCTGGAGGTGTCTTTGGACTCCCATGAGCTCTTTCCCCTTTTGTTTCCAGATGGGGCTGACTGATTCCACGACCTTTCCCAAATAATGTCTATTCTATTTCGGATCCAGAAATAGTACAGTACAGTTTCAAATTGCTTATGGTTGTGAAATTGGATAGTCAAATATGCCAAGCTTTTATCTCTACCATTATACTGTAAGATCTCGAGAAATAAATTAACAAATTAATTCATTAATCAATTTTCGGGAATAATCTTACATTTAAAATTTTTCCTTTAAATTAGCTCTATGGTTAGTCTATGCAAATGAGCTCAATGAGTCATAAGTTTGAAGCATAAAATAGACTTAGCTGGTTAATATGTCCAGCATCTTAATCAATAAGTATATTTAACCAGTTACTTTAATCTGTGGCCAACAAACTAAAGAACTATAGGGGTTTCCTATCTGAGCAGGGTAGCTTTAGGATC
>JAUYWG010001057.1:0-10238 GCA_034779775.1 Enteromius afrohamiltoni
TTTCCTTTTATTTTCCTTGTTCAATAAATGTTCTTTTCGCATTTATCCCGTTTCCGAGTCCAGCCTTGCCTTGTCCTGAAAGGAAGCGAGAGCGCGAGCTCTACAGCAGCATCGTTACACTCGAGAAGTTCATGATGCTGACTGAGACAAAGGTCTGTTTTTTACCATGTTGGTACTTTTTGGAGTAGTTTATAATTCTACTAATGTTGTTTGTCCTGTGGTTTAAGCTGCACTGAGTTACACATATGCATGAATAACAATACAGACACACTCTCAACACACTTTGTTCCCTTTTCGACACTCCACACGTACTGTGTCTGATAAGAAGACGCAGTACGCTATGGAAAAAAAAAATCCTCATAACTGAAGCCTTTTTTAATCAAGAGCTACATTTGCAGTGATATTGAGTGTGTGTGACTGAAATATGCAGACACAATCTGCTTCCTCAGTGTGTGTTTCATGTGAGGATTAGTGCACCTCATTCCATGCTGCGCAATCCTTAAAGTCTGCTTCACAGTCGAGCCGCGCATGCTCAGCTGACTCTTTCACGCTCTCATGCTCTCCTCTCCCAGACGAGAATGACATTTATAGTTGAGATTGAGTATGTTTACTGAACTATGCGGACACAATCCGCCTCCTTAGTGTGTGTTTCATGTGAGGATTAATGCACCTTGTGTCTAGCTGCGCGATCCTTATAAGCGCTCTGAAAAAGGGCGTGACCGGACATGCTACTTCAACAATCTAACTGCGCACTCAGAATGTTGAAGTAGCCTGTCTCACTGACTCTCTCATGCTTTCATGCTTTCATGTTCTCCTTTCCCAGATGAGTACTACATTAAAGTTGAGACTGAATGTGCACTACTATTATACAGACACAGTCTGCCTCTTCAGTGTGTTTCATGTGGGGTTTAGTGCACCTCGTCATCTAGCTGCACAATCCTAATAAGTCATCTGAATTGGACGCCGTCACAGACAGCTCGCAGCCCCTCCCCCCTCCCTCTATCTTCTCTGTCTGCATCAGTGCTTTGACCTGCCTGTGGTTTTGCTCAAACTGATCATCAGTGCCCCTGTTCTTCAATGGTTTTCTTTAGGCCGATTAAAAGGAACGCTGTCTTTCACATTTCACTGACTCACGTACCTCAGCTCCAGCAGCCAATTCAGAGCCGCTAGAAACCGCTCTAGGTCGGCTGGAAGCTTCTTCCCCATTCCTGAAGAGGCAAGGACCTGCCGCCTATAGCGCTGTCCTCTAAACACAAAGATGGCGGGAAAAATCTAGCCACAGCCTAACACCCCGTAAGCTGCCCCGTTTCTGTCCTCTACCTCACACTGCTCCAGGTATGACACTCAATATAATAGCTGCATAACTGGGTCCGTAAATGCCCACGCAGCGAGCTGTAATAGCACACACACAAACTCAAAAGAGCAGTTCCTCTTTTTTTCAGTTTTCCCTTCGGCAGAATGCCCAGCAAACCATTCCGGGTTTCAAATAGGGTTATGGGGATAATAAAGAGACAGTTACACCCTTCAGTTTGCAGGGCGTCACCACTTCAGTTACGAGCTGCACCACTCATGTACTGTGGACCGAAGTGATGCTCCTAATGGGGCGCAATACTTTTTGTCCCCCGTCAGAAAGAGAAAAAGAGTTTTTTGCAGCCAGTACTTTTTAGTCCCCAAGCAAGATGGCGGTCTGAGACCTATACTCGGCCTGAGACATCTGAATTGTGCCCTTAAAAAATGGCCATTCAGAATGCTCACGTTTAAGCCATTCTCTCGCAGATACAGCTGACAGTCTGGATGTATACTGGACCTGAAAGGTGTTTACTTTTATGTACAATATTCAATGGACCATTAACCCTCTCTGCCCTGTCAGGGCATCAAGAGCCTAAATTGGGTGGTTGACCCCCTTAGACGGTCTGACCAGTTTTTGTCTGCTTTGATGCTCCAAGAGGCTACCGGTCTCGAAGCTAAGGCTTTCCAATGGGTTGTAGATGCTGTTTCCGTTGCATGTGCAAGCGGCGAGCTCAGGTGCAAGCTTTTGCTCATGTAACCTTATTGCTGTGTCTGGCCACACGCCCAGACCGCTATCTCAGGCTCATACGCCTTTTAAGCACTAGGAAGATATGAATGCATGCGGGGCATTATTCTCTGCATGCTTATGTGACTGTGCACCCCAGCTTTGCCTGGGCTCACTCTCAATCTTTATCGTCCCTCACATTCAGCACGGTGGGATTGAACTGAGTTCCCATAGCGTCTTATCAGTCGCAGTACGAGTGGAGTGTCGAAAGGGAACATATAGGTTACTTCCGTAACCCAGGTTCCCTGAGACATGGTAACGAGTACTGCTTTCTATGCCACGCTGTATTTACCCGTCGCCTCAGTTGAAGTAACCTGAAGTCCTGACGCAAAGCTGCCCCTTTTATATGCGGCTCCGTCCCTCAGACTTCAGCTCGGCTTTTAATACTATCATCCCAGACATCCTTATAGCCAAGCTAGCAAACCTGGACTCTCCCCCCCGCTACATGTGCATGGATCAAAAACTTTCTTACTGACCGGCCACAAATCGTTAAGGTTGGCAACCGGAGATCATCCTCTCTGTCACTCAATACCTGCTCACCACAGGGATGTGTACTAAGTCCTGTCCTATTCACCATCTACACCACTGACTGCAGACCAGAACAGCAGAGAAAGTGATCGGCTGTCCACTTCCTTCTCTGGACTCCATCGCCAGCTCTAGATGTCTCTCCAGAGCCGAGATATCTCTCCAGAGCCGAGGTGATCATCAAAGACCACCACCACCCTAACCACCACCTATTTAACATCTTGCCCTCTGGAAAAAGGTTCAGATCCATCAGGTGTAAAACCAACAGACTAAAGAACAGTTTTTACCCATGGGCCATCAGAACTCTTAATGCACCAGAACACTGATACCAATTATTCTATTCTATTCTATTCTATTCTATTCTATTCTATTCTATTCTATTCTATTCTATTCTGTGTGCGTGCTTGCGTGCGTCATTCTCAGCTGCTATTGACTATGGCCTTGTGCAATATCTCTTGTACAATTCATTGTTTACAAACAACAATCTACTGTTTATTATATCTGTGCAATATCTTAGCTGTCAGATAGTAATAGCTTAGCACATCTTAGCAGAAGTGCAATTTCTGTTTACAACACATTATCGTTTATTGTATTGGTGGGTGAATAGGCTACAGGATGGGAGGAAAAAAAGCACTGAAAAAAAATGTTTAAAGCAGCCGCATTGAAGTCAATGGACGCTGGGCTTCAACGGGGAAATGTCTGCGATATCGGCCGACCTGCTATATCTAACTGATTCTGAACGAACTCGTCTTTGAGATGAACGTTTTCTAACGCATTTAGTACATAATTTGACCATTAATTTTGTGACATTACGGGGGAAGCTGAGCTTCCCTTGCAGTCTTAAAGAAATCGCCACTGATTCCAGGGGCACCTGCATGATTCCTTCTGAGGAAATGCACCGTTTTTTTTTTTTTTTTTTTTTTGCGGCCAGCAGCAGCGAGTTTATAGTATATGTCAGAATAACTTAGCCTTCTCAAATCACCATGACTTGCCTATAAAATCTTTAAATATAAAACTGTTCAAAAATAACTCAATGTTAGTTTAAATGTTTGAACTATACATAAATGTGAGCTGTTAGATGGACATCAACAGAAGCTGAAGCGCACTCTTCAGGAGACAGAGGTGCCGACGTCATCGCATGCATATTGTTTAAATTATTATTGTAAAACAGAATTTTTATGGCTGGTTCAGTCAGCAAAAATACAGGATAAGTACTGCAAGGCCATTGCCAATATACACATAAAATCTCACGCAATCCCTTTTTTCTACTAACATTATAAAGGCTTAAAGATGAGGTCGCTTTTTTTGGTCTCCTTTCATACAGCACAAAAATGAACCGAAACTCTGCATACTAGGCTACATGTTGCAGTTTTTCTTTTGTTCTTTCAGTTTTGGTTATTGATTTATTATTTAAGTAAAATTATAATTCTTGTTTAAGCCTATATATACCCTTTATAATGTTTTTTTTAGAAAAAGAAGCGCTGCAGCTGAGTGATGTGATATAAGACCTTGCAAATCCTGGTGTTTGCTTTTGTAAGATAAGTCCATGAAAAACAGATTAGTAATTTCAATTCTAATTTAGTCTAAATTAAAATCATTGCCAACTGCAATGAACCAGCTCTGGGGGGGGGGCATCTTGTAAAAAAAACTTGGTTTAAAAAATACCACTGCAGCGATCAATGGCCGTGCAGTTTCACTGCTTGATTAAAAAAGGCTTTCGTTAGGAAGAAAAATTAGCTTTTGAGCCCATAGCATCTTATCAGACGAAGTACTCGTTCCCGTGTCTGGGTTACGGAAGTAAGATAGCATTGATTTAAAATTGGTTCAGTTAAAAAAATAGCTTAGATGTAGTGAACTGCTTTTACCATGTTGCTGTAGTTAAGCTTAATTCAATGTAGAGTAACTGATAGCTTAGCTCACTACATTTTCTAAGTAGCTTGCCCAACACTGGATATTCCACTGTATGCTGCAGCCGCCTGACAATATCTTTCAGTAAACTGACTTACAGTTTCATCTTTCTTCTGGATACAACTAGTGACTTTTGACCAACCCACTTTTGGTCCAAAAATGATCCCTAACTTTCTCAAAACTCCTTCTCTCAGTTCTTCTTTACTAGTATGTTGAAACTCAGAATTATTCACAGCACTTTTAAAATGATTGAATTCTGATTCTGTCAAGATCTGTGACATTCGCTGGGTAACTTCAGCTAGAGACATATCATAGAGATGCATTTTTCTGGACAACTCTATCCTGAATTCAGAAAAATTTCCTCACACTGATGGCAAGTTCTCAGCAAGGCGTTCTATGTCTTTAGGGCTTAAGGTTGTAGTGACTGCTTGGATCTGCAGTATGGAGTTTTCTGGTGGAACAGCGTTAACCCTTTCTGCCCTACGCTGAGCCCTATGTCTCGCTCCACATAATTCAACTTACATCTTTCTCCTTCCTTCCAGCATTACCATGGTCCTCTGGTCTACAAGTCAGGGTAACTATCATCTGACTGTTTGTCTTTTAAATCACTTTTGGTTGAGGCCTGGTCATGGTCTGTCATTAGTGAGACAGGACACTTGAGTTTGTAGCTGTTCTTTTAACTTCGCATTACACTGAGCTTGTTCATGTGCTATTGCCAAACTAAACTCTCTGTGGCAGCAGATAATGCCTTTCAAGTTTTTTCATGCCCCAAGTACTTGTTTGCATTGTTCAATTGACCATACTTTTTATGGATCAATACCAATTTTCTTTATCAAATCCAATTTGACCGACTCTGTTACTATTGAGTCCATGTGCTCTCCTAACAATGATTTAAACTCATTGTCTGTCCATGAAGGAGTAGCTAGTTCACCTTTCTCAGTTGTTAAAATCAGTCTAGCATTCTTCCTGAACATTTTGTAGGTTTCTTAGTTAATACACAAACACAACACTTAAACGTCTCTGATCATCAGAGAGAATGCTCGTAAGCACAGATTTTACTGTTGTTATAATTCAAATAATTCAAAATATTAGCAAGAAATGCCAATATTCCCTGTCTTCTACAGAGGTTAACCAAAAATGTTGGCACTTAATGCCAATCTTCCTTGTCCTAAATACAGAGGATTTCAAAATATTAGCACATATGCTAAAACTTCTCTGATCAACAGAGGGTGCACTTGTTAACACAGAAAAACTGGAATTAACCTTCCCTGCTTTTAACAGAGGATATCAACCTATTAGCAGAAGCTAATCTTTCCTGTCTTGAACAGAGGATTTCAAAATATCAACATGGAATGCTAATCTTCTCTGATCAACAAAGGGTAAACTTCTAAAAATATCTAAAAAAGACATTTTAGAGGATAACTTGTTAAACAAACCCCTGCAGCTGTTTGTTAATGCTTCTCTAACGGTGCAGAGGATAACAAATTTTTACTGGTCATTTAGGTTGTTTTGGATGGAGTAGAACTCGCCAACCCTTTGGTTCAACAGCAAGCTTTGATCTGGAACAAAGTCAAATCTTTTGTTGATCTTGAAGTCTCCGTCTGGATTTAGATCCATCCGGACTCCATCCGGGTCACGACACCAAAATGGTTGTTCAAGAGACCAGGAGAAAACTTTGGATATCTTTAAAGCAGAATTTTTTCTTTATTCTGAAAACTCTCTTCATGCGCTGCAGTCATCAAAGTAGTCTGAATCATCGGACTCATCTCAATTGTCTAACTTGTCTAACTAAGGCAGTGTTACTTTGCAGTTGTTATAGGTTTCGAGGGGAGGAGTTACATAGAGGTAAACAAAGAATGCAAATGAAGTATTCAGGTATAGCAAACTTCCCCCATCACACCAGTCCTGATCCAATCAGCATAGCCAATCAAATACTGGAGCAAAAGACACCAAGAGTTATTACAAACAAAAGGTGACAAAGCAAAAGTCTCAGAAATCAGCCTAATTTGACTAACAATAAGAGGACAGAAACTAGCAGGAACCTCTGGCTGCAAACTGTTAATGTTAACACCTTTACTTTAAATCCTAAATACAATTACTTTACTAAGTACTTCACCTTAGTTACTTATATGATGCTATTTTGGGATGTAGGATCAGCAGATCTAAACAGATTCTTAAATTTGTAATCCTACACTACGTACAAAGATCCTGAATTATAATATTGCTGTCATCTGATAAAGTCAAATAGACTATACATAAGATAAAGACAATAGCTGTTCTGTGATTTCGGCTATACTTGCATGTAAAATTAGAGAAGAAACATATCTGTGTTTTAAAAAGTGTGGCTCCTTTCAGCTGCTAACTAAACAGAGATGCTTAATGTGCATCTCATATATAAAAAGCATTTTAGGGGGCCCTTAGCTTTTGGGGGCCTAAAGCAGTCGCCTACCTTTGCCTTCCGACCCTGATGTCAGTATTCTCTCTTTTTCTCTCTTACGGTGATTTTTCAATAGTTTCTCAAACACATCCAAATGGAGTTCTGTAGCTGGTGACAAATTTTAAATGAGCTCATTTAGTGAATAGAAGTGTGCAATTTCTCACTTAAAACATTTGTTATGTTGTCTATTTTCTATTGTGAATAAAATATTGGCTCATGTAATTTGTATGTGTTTTAGTTTTCATTTTATTAACCCAGAATGTTGTTGTTTTTGTTTTATGTATAGATGGTGCCACTTCAGCCTGAAGCAGAGACTTCTGAAAAAGAACACACTTTAGTTTCACAGACAAGGCTTAAGCCTAAATGCAAATCTGAGCTGTTTCTACTGAAATTTGTATAGACTAATCTTAAAACATGTCAGTGCCTGTTGTTTTGTCTTAAGATGCACACCAGTAATGCCTTTTCCTAAGTTTTGTTTATAAAAATTGCTAGTATGTCCTAATTGGGCTATGGCCAAGGCTTATCCATGAAACCGTGCCTTAATTCCTTTTTTTTAATACACAAAATGTATTTTGTTAAGTAAGATCTGGAATTTTATTGTTTGTGGAATATCAATTATGCTATTGTTAATTTAGATGTACTGTGTGTTGTAATGCACTTATCCTTGGAAAAAAGATAGACAAATAAACTATGAATAAAAATCTTCAAATATATTAAAACGAAAATATTTGTGTAGTGTATTACAGTTTTTTTTGCAGAAAAATGTAATGAATATTTTACCAAATGTTATTGTTTTAATCGATACTTATTTATAAAAAAGTTGCCATTAAAGTTTATATAATGTTTAAACATTCAGAAACAGGTTTTACTAACTGTTGCACTCGTGGCTTCTCCATCACGCGTAGTGCACACCATAATACCAAGGAGCACATTGACTTTTCACCCTTTAAATAAGAAGACTGGCTGATTAGAAGTTTGAAGACACCTGTAATCATGCTTACAGAACACAGTTTAACATGTCCCTATGGTCAAATAATTTTTCATCTTTTCTAGGGGTACCATCATTTTTGTCCAGATCAGTTTCAAGGAAAAATAGCCAGGTTACACTTTTTTTCCATAGTCCGTTTAGACATTCTACTAACTCTAAATAACTTTGTAACTACATGTCAACTAATTATTGTTAATTCTCAACTACATGTTTACTAACTCTCAGAGTAGACTGTTAGGGTAGGTTTAGGGTTAGTAGAATAAGTTGACATATACCTGCAAAGTTTCTGCTAGTCAGTATGTGTGGATTCACCAAAATAAAGTGTTAGAAGATATTAAGCAGACAGTCTACTAATACTCAAATGACTGCTAGTTGACATGTAGTTGCAAAGTTACTTACTGGTAGTAGATTGTCTAAAGTGGACCATCGAAAATGTTACCAATAGCCATTCTTATAACTCTGAACACACTAACCAACTTTAAAGAGTATTGTATCTATACACATTTGTATATTTGTCAGAAGTTTTCAAGTATATTTTAAGATTATGAAAACAGTAAATTCAGTCAAGTCTCACTGGTATATAGCATATTAACTGTTTATGTTAAAAATTGGAATAGTATGTCTTTCAACTTTATTTCAACAATGACATATTTTCTCCTTTTCCACAGGCAGTATTTTCAAAATCAGGTGACCTAGTAAGTTCAGCATGCCTTCAATTGACATCAACAAAATAATTTGAATATTTTTTACATATTTAGATAATAAAAACATGACTTACTACATATATCATTTTACAGAGCATACCCTACAAGGGCAGTTTACTTAGAGGAGTCATTCCAGGGCAGCAAATTACAATTAAAGGGCACATCAGTTTATTTCCTCACAGGTAGTTACAAAGCTTATATTTTGTACAGTTTTGTCCTTTAATTAACACCTTTATGTTGTTTTGTCTCTCTTTAAGTTTCACTGTTAACCTGAGGTGTAGCCAATCAAACAACATTGCCCTGCACCTGAACTCGCACATCAAATCTGGCATGCTTATCAGGAATTCTCTTCTCTGCCAGTCATGGTGCCCAGAAGAACGTGAACTGCAGTACTTTCCTTTTGCATCTGGAAACTACTTTGAGGTACCTCTGACCTATGACACTAGACTATTTAGACCTATGTCATTGCAAAAGCACTGTTTTACATAACCATGGGGAACTGTATTAGTATACCAACAGCACACATACATTGGGCCGACGTCGTCCCGACATTGAAAAATCCATCGACACAATGTCGCTCAGTGATATAGAGGAAATGTTGCCTCGGCCTCAGATCGGTTACGCTCTCCGGCCAATGTTTAGACAATGCAGCTGTAAATAGCGGCTGCATGTGCACTGTTCACCACATTTTGCTCATTGTTATGGTTCACCAGTTATTTAACATATTATATATATAAAAACATGATCAAAGCATCTGATAAATAAGTGGATATTTCAAAATGATTTGTAGTCTTTTGAAAATTGACCATGATTTTACCACATCATTAGCTGTAAACCACAGTAAAAACTCTTGGGGACAACAGTTAAGACCCAAAGGACCAGGTTGTAACGATCAGCTGGATGTGCCAGCACATCTCTGCATGGCACTCCAGATCTCCACGAACTGTGAATGTGTTTGTGTCTGTTTTCACCTATGGACTCTTATCAATGAACTAAAGTCTACCCCCGCTTGTCAGTTGTCATGGTGCTTAATTGCAAGTCTCCATCCCCTGACCTAGTTTTCAGTGAATAAATATGTTTGAATGTTTGTCACGGATCATTGTTTCTATGTATTGCCGTCAACCCTAGTAGTTTTATTCAGTCGTGTTCTTGTTTTCAATGCCATTTGGATTACTCTTTGCCTATCTTTGCCTGTACCTGGATATTCCCTCTGTCTCGCCCTAAGGACTGATTTACGGTATTTGACCATTGCTTCATTTGCGTTTCTGCCTCTGTCTATGCCTCCACTGATTCAGTTTGCCGGCGCTTGATTATGCATGTCCTGACCCTGAGCCTTTAATAAACCTTTCGCATTTGAACCTGAACGCTTCACGTCCTCGTTTGTGACACAGGTGTTTGTTGAATCAAGACCAGGAATCAGATAGAATGAATTGAAGAAAAATTTACTGAAGAAAAATAGTTTGCAGTCTCATCAACAGAAGTCAGCTCAATACTCTGCATGAGTTCGTAGGCTGCTCTACTCGCATCTTACAAACATAAGGATATATACTCTAACAAAGGTAACTATTTGCATAAATACATTAGTCACTGTCTAATTTGTCC
>JAUYWG010001059.1:0-10226 GCA_034779775.1 Enteromius afrohamiltoni
TATATATATATAGATATATTTTTTTTTTTATCATTATATACACAGGCTACTCTTTTAAAACTATGACGTAATTTTAAAAAAGTGCTCTTTGAATATACAAAAGTTTACAGAAATAGTCTTGACTTTTAAAAGTTGGATTTTTCTTTTGTCCCCTCTGCATTATTGCTGCTTGATTATTACTGATGAGATCATTGACAGTGGCAGCTTTAAAAGGCTGCATTGAGACTAATGCACAGATCTCTTTAGATATATCAGATGTTTTGCTCTGCTCTGAAAACATAACTGACGGTGTGTTTATCAGTTTGATATAAAAGTGCATTTAGCCGCGGCAGCGATCAAACGCTTCAGGATAAGCAAACAAAACGCTCACGTGACGCGCAGGTCCACCACTAGTAAAAATACCTGGTATTAATTGACATTCTGACCCTGTAATCATTATTAAAGCCACTTCTATTCATATCAGCAAAAAACTGTTGTGAATCTTACTGGTACGTTTTGTAAGTAAGCAAATCTTTTTCTGGTAATTTGAGAGACTGATGAAAATGCATACTGTCCAACTCACACAATCCATTGTGTTGTTTAAGGACTAAATAAATAAATAAAAAATACATAAAATACATATTTGTATTTGTATAACTATGAAATGAATTGATATTGAAAAATAACTAGGCCCATGTGTCTTTGAAGGCAAGCAGGTTGTTCTCCACTACTCTGAGCTGGTCTGCTCTGCTGACAGGAGATAGAATGATCAGGGACTTTCTCCGTGATCCCAAAGCATGCTGGTGAGGGGAAGGCATTCCAAAAGGATTTGTGTCAGGCCATCGCTGATGGAGAACGCTCTCTTAATGGAAGAGATGCCTTCGTCTTTCACAGCATGTCGATCACCAATTCACAGCTGTGTGCTCAGAATTACCAAATATATATATAAAAAATATATAAAATATAAAAATATATTCATGTTATTGTTGTTTTAAAATAATGTAATAATTTGATATTACACGGCATATTTTAATGTTTTTTTATTCGATTAAAATATGAAGATAAATGGTTTCACACATGATTTAAAACTTTCATTGATTGAGTCTTTGAATGACAAGGAGCCCAGGCACTGATTAAACTCATTCCCAATAGAACGAGTAGTTGGCAAACTGTGACATCATGGCTCATACACAAAGCCAAACAATTTTTCTGTGAACTTTACCAAGAGCGGTTGTGAACAAAGGCTCAGCGTAGGGCCCCAGATTCTTCAAAGTGGCCTTCAGAGCTAATTGTTTTCTTTTGTCTTTTAAAGTTACAAAAAAGTACAAAGAAGAAAAATCACAGCAATAAAGTGATTAATATTTTTAGCCCAGAGTGAGAACAGAAGTCTAATGTTAAAATGAACAACTAGTTATGTAAATGAGTGGCTATGACGGGGTCTTATTTGAAGTTGGAGCGTTTGTTGTGGGCTCCCACTGTACTCACTGCTTTCTCATCACAGCGAGGGACCTTTTAGACATTTCAGTAGGGAATTTATCTGAATTATTCATCTCGCTGATCCACAAATGATGTTGCCTCCAGTCTCTTTCGGGGCTTCTTGTTTTGTGGTACACAACACTCTTATCTGTTAGAAGACTGAAAATGTATTCTGATTTAATAAAACACATACATAGTAATGCAATTTTTGACTATAAACAGTAAACTTGTGATGTTTAGGAGTCAGTTGTCGAGTCAAACCCAGTCAGGTGACCCAAGGCAGAAAATGTAAACAAAAGACATACACATAAAAGCTAAATATATAGTTTTCCCTCATCATGCCCTTTTCTAGCCTAGTTTTTATGTAACATTTTACAATAAAGTCTCATTTGCCCGTATTAGTTAATACAGCAATGTATTTTTACAATAGTTATTAATATTTGTTCATCTTAGCTAATGAAAATCTTCATGCTAGTTCACAGTACATAAATTAATGTCAACATTCAATGCTATAAAAATATTGTTCATGTTAACTAATATAACCAACAAAAACTCATGTTGTTTTATCACATCTCAACTAGTTTATGATTTAGCAATGCAGTTTTCAAATCTGTAATCAAATTTTAATCACTGCAAGCTAAACTAATCCCAATAATAATTCATTAAAGCATAACAGAGGAAGTATCTATGAAAGTATCTATGATTTTTTTTTTTTTTTAATCAAACTCTTGAAAATGTTAAGCCAAATGAGGGAAAGATCAAAGAGAAAGGCCATAGGGCACTTAAATGTAGTGTTGTAGTGGAACGAAGTGTCTTCCTGGTACATTAATTAATTATTGAACTTCAAAATATCCTCCAATGTGACTTGTAAAGGGAACCACGTACGGAAGGAACATTTCTGGGAAAGATGTATGTTGGTTTGGCACATATATGGTTTGCATGTGTTAAATGATTTAAAGGAACGCCCAGAGAAAACAGAATGTGTGCCACTTGCCTCTGTATTTAGGATGGAAGAAAACCAATGAATGTCTTGTGTTTCAAATAGGAAGAAAGTACTTTATAGAGACAAAATGTAACCCACCACAGAGAGGGGAGAGAGGGGCTAAAGGCCTGATAAATCCATGTCAGCAGGGCCAAAATGATCTATCACCTTATTCAAACAAACTATCTGTTCACTGACACTCTTGGGCAGATGTTGTGTGTGTAAGTAGTGTCAGCACAGCTCCCCCAACCTTCATCACTCTTGTCTTATCTCGTTTTCTGTCTTCTCCTCATCGCATGTGGAATAGTCAGAATATCTTGTTGCTTGACACACATACACTCAGGATCCCTTTTTATGGTGTTTGAAAGTTGTTTGTCGCATTTAGAGAATATCAGAATATTTTATTCTATTCAGAAAAACAATTTCTTTGGCACTATTCAGTTTGAAAAGAAAAATAAGAAAAATGTTAGAATTGGAGGAGAAAACTGCAGTTATGTGTACTTATTGGTACGTTTTTTGCATCTTACTAAAAAGTGTACCAAGGTACGTTTATGCCATGAGACCAGGTAGAATAACCATACTTGATCTAACACAATAACATTGCCATGTGCATTCCTACAGTGTGCTAAAATCTCCAAGAATCGTCACAATGGAAACATCTATATTGATATAAAACCTGCTCTTGCTTCAGCATTTGTATTTATTTTCACTCAGCTACCAAATAAGCTCATATATTCTCAAATCTGCAACCAAAACAGACCAAAGTATTTAAACTTTGATAACCACATTGATTTTAGCCCTGTTAGCAATCCTTTCATTTTTACCTATTTTTATTTTTTAAATCATAATGAGAACTCCTTTAAGTCTCCCGAGCTATGAAAGAACAGCCACTGAGCAATGAATTGTTCCTCTGGGCAGGAAAGAGAGTGTGGATAGTGGATGAATACTGGAGGGAAAGACCTGGCAGCTCTTTGGGAAGCTGCCCGCTCTACCTCTCTTACATTCCTGGCTTATGGGTTTCAATCAATACTCGCTCTCTGTGGTCGCCCACAGCAAGCTGTTTGAAAAGTTAGAGCAGCATGAAATGGCCATTATTAAATTACTGTGATGGACACATTTAGAACACTATTGTATTAAGAAAAGCAAGCTCACCAATTAATGGACTGAGGATTTAATAGTTCTGAGATTATTTGGGCATGTGATCAGCGATACATTTTTTTGATTCCTGTTCTGTGGTGTAACATTTCAATATAAAAGTGCGTTTGGATATGAGGGGGAGGTAAATATAAAGTCAGCATGTGGAGTAATAATTTGTAAAATAAAAGTTTGAACTAATATTTTACTGTTTTGATGGAGATTATACGAGATGGAAGAACAACTGAAAACAAATGTATAAAATTAGATAGAATAACAATATCTTGTGAGATACAAACACACAGACACAAAGGCTTCTATTTGTTATTTGATTCAATTATTAATCATTAAGCTTAATATACCTGAAACTTCATATTTCCCCTTTATATTCCAAAGAAAACAAAGAGCATGGATAGATTTTTTTTATAGCACTGTCCTTTAGTTCTGCTGGCAGCATACCTTGAGCATATTTCAATCTCCAAATCAAACCAAGACATCTGGGGAAACGCTCCAGTACGCTACACAGAACAGGTCTATTTCTAGAGCGTAAATTTGCTTTAGCTCCGGGAAGATGTCTGAAACAGATCTCACTTCTATCTACAATCTCCTGTTTGGATGAAGATTGCGTTACAGGCGTGTGCATCTCTTAAAACCTGCTTGGCACACTGTTGGTCTGTTTGGCCCTCGGCATCTATTGAGTGCTTCTGTGAAAGACATTTTTTAATATAAATTATTTACTCCACAAAGACGTACCCAGCACCTCCCTTGCTCTTAATTTTACAGCTGGTCAGGCAGAGGTACAACAAGTAACCCCTGGTCATGTTTTGCAGAGGGAATTGCTTTTCCGGCACTTCTCTAATTTACATTGCCATAGTACAAAGCGTGTTATGATGTGTGAGTGTGTGCAGAAAACTACTATCCAGGACCAAGGCAGCGGAGGTGATTATTGGTATCCGTTTGCCCCACTTCGTTTGTTTTTTCTTCCCTTACCTCAGGCATGATGCAGGTGCGAGAGAAAACAATCTGCATTTGATTGGTTGTTTTACTGTCTGTTCAACTGACCCATAAACTTGGATAGTGTTGCATATCTATCAGTGTGTTTGCATGTGTAACAAAACACTGATAACAATCAAACATCAGCTCATTTTGATGCAAGAAAACCATATTTACATGAAATTGCCAGTTTTTTGTCTGGTTGTGATTTTCACATGTAAATATACATGCAAATTTGGAATATAGATAAAGCTAAAAATCTGTTGGAAAAAATATTGCCAAAACAGTGCTTTCCACCCCCTCGACAATAATGAAGATGAGATGAAAACCTAATTTAAAATCAAAACATAGACATTTTAAATCTGTTTGCATTTTTACAGGTCTTTAATTTTGAAATGACTGCATGGTTCTTATTTTGAAAGCAACACTTAAATGGGGTCCAGTGTGTTTTAAAAAAAAAAAATTGAAAAGTAAACTACTGTAAACTATCATTCAAGGCTTGACAAGAAACACGAAACAAACAGGAATAACCAATTCAAGAATTCACCAGACAAACCACGTAACAACATACATACCTCGGGGTTCAAATACACCAGAACTAATGGTAAAACAAGGCACACCTGGACACAATCAGTTTGGGTTTAGCAAACAAAAACAAGCATCTAACTCAAAAGTGAAAGCCAAAAGGAAAATAACAAAATAAAACAGACAAGAGAGAGAGAACACAACAAAACATCCCCTGATCCCTTACACACAAAAGTTGGTTTGATTATAGAACTGTTGAAGAATGCATTTGTTTAAGATGTTTTTAAATACACTTGAGACCTGGACCAATTTTTAACGATTCTTCTGTGCTGTTCAGCATATCAAAAGGTTGACCTGATGACTTCAGAGCTTCAGTTGAAATGCATATGCAGATTCATAATTATACAATAACTATGAGAAACCAATGTGCCATTTACACTAATTATGAACAATTGACCCAACCAGCAGTCAATATATCTAAATATAAAATGTTTTATGATCATATAACTGAAGCCGCTATGGATGGTAATCAGAAACAAATCAGTCAAACCACTTCAAACTGCACTTTTTTAATACATTTGCATTAGAGTAATTTGATGACAATTATTAACATGAATTATCTACATAAAATGATTAATCTCTTTCATTGTGCATTGTAGATCTGCATTTGCATCTAACACTGTGTCAGCTGCCTTATTTGGAGACTAAATCCTAAATTATGCAAAAAGTAAAACAACTGTTTATTTAAAGTAAACTTATTTTTAATGCAATACTTAGAAATATGCATATACTTTTGTGTCACTCCTATGAAGTTATTTGTGCATTCTATTGTGCTTTACGTGAAGAATGTTAGCGTGGTTTATAGCTGCCTTAAACTCTCTAAAAATGCTGGGTCTTTTTTTTTTTAGCCCATGCCAGATTGAAACTGTTAGGTGAGGAACCATGTGTGAAACATGTGAAAGAAAACTAATCGAAGTGGAGAAGCCAGGACTTGAAAACTAGAGTTTTCGTCAGAGTGATGTCTTCCACGTGCAAATCAGTGACAGGTGACTTATGAACGGGAGGTGAACAAGGTAAAACTTGAGAGGGCGATTGAAACCTCTTTAAATGGAGGAGGCATGAATTCACTATACAGTAATACAGTTATTCCCGACTTTCAGTGTGTTTCCTGCCAGCTTGATTGTTTGGCTATAGTTAGTGTGACAACATTTAGCAACATAACTGCACTGTAAAATATTCTATTAACAAAATGTTGGAAGGGCAAAGAAAATCAAGTTAAGTTAAGAACTAATTTTATCACTTTGGCTTTGTTGAGAAGACATATTCCCCCAGTTTCACAGACAAGGTTTAATCTAGTCCCAGACTAAATTGCAAGTTTGAGCTGTCTCAGATGAAAATATCTTGCTCTGACGTATCTTAAAACATGTCAGTGTCATTGTTCTGTGTTAAGATGCACACCTGTAATATTTTCTTATAAGGCATTTTTGTAAGAGTTGCTTAAATATCTTAATTTAACTAATGCCTAGTCCTGGCTTAAGCTAAGCTCCGTTTGTGAAATCAGGCCATTATATTTAGTCTGCACAAATCTATTTTAAAAACATTAAATTAATGGTTACTTCCAAATCCAATGAACATTCCGACTGCTTGATTTTGACTAAACTAATAAAAACAAATTCAGCCAACACCAAGGTCATTCTGATGGTGCATGCACCTGAGTGTCTTCGTGTGAGAAACAGTTCACACCTCAGGTAAGTCTCACTAAATTATTTGATATGTCTGAAGTTGAAGTGAAGGGAATGTGGTCTTTCACCTTGTTTAATGTTTTTTAATAACTCTTTTACACTAAAATCCATAAAAACTTTAGCTTATTTAGGCGTGTTGTATGATATTGTTTGTTTCTGTGACGTGAAAAGATATGAAGAGATTGTGCGGTCTTCCTCTTTATAAGTTAAGCCATTAACATTTAACAAAATATAAGTGAAACTTAATGTAAACCACATAAGCGCTCATTTGAAGTGTGTTAAATGCGTTTTTATGTGTGTAAACTTTTGCAATTGCCAAAAAGTAAAAAGTAAAAAGACAACATTAAACGTGACTAACCACCAGCCGTTCAAAGCGCCTGCAACTAAGAGTTTATTGTTTTCATTCCATAATAATTTCATAATATTTGTGGATGATTTTATTTGGGCTTTATTGTTCTCAGTGGCATCTATGCTAAAATTAGTCTGTTTCATTCTTATTCCAAGATGAATGTTGCCACCCAGATCCAGTCTGTATCCAGATCAGATGATGGATCAACACCTAGAGATGACCTCTACAGCCCTGAATGTCAGCCGAGACCATGTCAGCTACAGATGAGCTCCAGAGACAGATCTCCTTGATTTGATTTTACATACTGTCACCCCTGGTTCTTTTTATTTATTTATTTGTTGACTCTTGCCTCATAACCACATAATGCGCTCATTTGAAGTGTGTTAAATGCGTTTTTATGTGTGTAAACTTTTGCAATTGCCAAAAAGTAAAAAGTAAAAAGACAACATTAAACGTGACTATTTATTTGTTGACTCTTGCCTCATTTTAAAGATGTAATTGTAAACAATAATATTTTTTAAATGTTTGTTTGCTAACATTTTGTTAAGTTAATTAACCAATGTTTAAAGTGAACTTTGCAGTTGTATAACAGCTGCAATGTTTGTCAGTGGGAGCTTTAAAGGGATATTTCACCCACAAATGATAATTTGCTGTTCATTTATGGACCCTTCAGTTATCAAGGATATTGTGTTTAATTTGTAATTTTTTTTTTTAAATAAAGGCTATTATGTGTTGTAAAATGTCTTTTTAGTGATTATAATAAATATATTAATAAACACCAGTTAATCATTTTTAATATTAATAAAATGTGTTTAAGTTAATCCTAGTTGAGGTAACATGTAAAATACATTAAGTAAACTGATCAATTTTAATTGACATAACTTGCTGCAGTCTTTAAATGTTTGACTTATGAAAACATTTTGAATGTTGAATGGACTATGAAACTAGTTCACTAAAGGTTGAGCCAACAAAAAAATAATAATTCAGATAACACTTTGAAGTCAGAAATTGACTCAATGTAAAATTTCTGTGGAACTTGTTCCTAAATAATAATTAGTTGAAAGTGCTTGATATTTTTTACAGTGTGGTCAAATTTATTCTTAAATGTAATTTATTCAATATTAAACTATAAAATGCAATTTTGTTTTGTTTTAAGCTGTATAACTGTTGCGTCGCCATTCTTTTCTGCTCAACATGTACACATATTGTTTACATTTGGCAATGTTTTTTTTTTCTGTTTATTCTTGCAGCTCAGTAAATGTTCTACTGTAAAATGTACTACAGTTGTCATTTTGTTAAAATTATTTTCCGAACCATTTTGGGTTCACTTCAATCAGCAGTATAGTCATTTTAAAATATATAAACCATAGCTGGGTTAAAATAAATGCTGTGTTCATCATTTTCGTAGTCCCTTTATTGCCAAAATGAGCCAAATTGGTTTGTTTTCAACCCAGGATTTTATTTAGAGCGTTCCAAATCTTGTGAGGGTTAGGAAGCTGGGCTTCATACGATTTGGAACAGGGCTAGTATGTCAGGTACATAAGACTGAATCGGAGTTCCCTTTTCATACTATGCCAGCGGCTGTTTGTGAGGTGATACAAACCATGCAACATGTCTGCTATCTCCATCCTTTGTTCTACTTCCTCCCTAAAGCTTCTGCTAGATAAACAAGCTTCGTAGACAAACATAACACCCCAGAGTAGATTAGATAGCAGTGGTGCATGCTGGTGCACAGGAACCCGTCCAAAACTGGAGATGCTTGTGAGCTCGCGTTGCTGAGAGGAGCCAGTTCAGGATTGAGAAACGTCTGGCTGTGCAAGTGTTGAGAGAGACTTGGAATGGCGCTGGCGCCCTCCGAGCGTGATGGATGTGTGATGCTTCCTTACAGAGTGGGGAGTGCATCAGATAGCTGTACGATTGTCTCAGGACATCCGAGAAGAGAAGAAAAGCCTGGCAGAGTCATCAGAGTATTCCTCTGTCCGTGCTGCTCATGTCTCATCCAATTCTCTCCACGAGACTCTGCGCTTTTGTCCACAGGAATCCAGCAGCAGTCTCAGTGGAAACGCACACACTCACATACGCCACTGCAATCCGTTTGAATGATAAGGCTTTCTTAGACCGTGACGGAAGGGAGGAGAAGATGCTTAGGGAGCTAGAACTTTCCAGAATGATCTCCTGATAGCAACGGGGTTCGCTTTATGGTTCACTCTTATAGTAATGCCATGGATATCAAACGACCCAAGCAGGAAATCTCATTCAGAAACGATATGGTTTTCCTCCAGAAACACGGGCGGTTAAGCTTTTTGATGAGGAAAACAAGAAGGCCATTTTAAAATGAGATTTTGCATTTTATGGCACAACATTTTCAGATACAAGCCTCTAATTTTTCACAGCAGGAATTAGATGGATTATGTCAAGCTAATATCAAAATGCATATAAAGAATGGTGTCGTTCAGCGAAGCAAAAAGGTAAATCTTACAAGAGAAGTAATAACGCTTTAACTGTATACAGACCTCTGCATTATTAATAGACTCGACTTTCAGCTGCCACACACCAAAGTCTTCTCAATAATTTATCCCCATGGAGACACATGTCAACTTGTGCAGTCGGACACCTCATGAATTTCAAATAAATCATGCAAAACAAAAAAAGAGACATCATTAGAGCTGCTTAGAAAACTACTGTGCTAAAATATTAGTAGATGGCTAACAGGGTTTGCTTTCATGTGGCAGGACTGGGAATTGATGATATATTGAGATTAGTTAAAATGTATTAATAATGGCAAGAATTTTCAAAAGCACCAATACACTGTGTGAACTGATGCTGAATGCTGTGTTGAAAGTTCCCTTGAACCACACACACACTCAAACACACACACACACATACATACATACATACATATATATATATATATATATATATATATATATATATATATAGTTAATTCTGTCTTATGTTACATGAAAAAAATATATGTATGGTAATATACTATTTCTGTGATATGAAATTAAATATACTGTGCTATATTCACTGGTATTTTGGTCAC
>JAUYWG010001060.1:0-10210 GCA_034779775.1 Enteromius afrohamiltoni
AGGATGCCCTTCGAGGTTAACATCCTCAAAGGAAGCCGATGAAGGGCTGATTCAGGACCCGAAGATCCATGATTGGCCATAACCCACCACTCTTCTTGGGTACGGTGAAATACTGGCTTTAGAAGCCTGAATTCATCTAGGCTTGAGGGACTGGCTCGATCACATATCACGTATATAAGCGTACACATTCCTCTAGCCGTAAACAACAGCTGATTATGTAAATGTTTGTGCTTTCACACAGATATAAACATTTACATTTGTTCATTTAGCAGACGCTTTTATCCAAAGCGACTTACAGGTGGGGAAAACAACAAGCAATTAGTCCTAAAGAGGCAAAAACAACGGTGTAAGAAATGTTCTGGAAACAGTTTTTGTGCCTCTTTGTGACGGTACAATGAGGCGTCGCTAACTGGCGGATCTCAGAGTTCTGCAGGGAGTGTAAATTGGTAGCAGTGAGTGGAGGTAAGCGGGAGCCGAGCCGGTGGTTGTACCATGTGCTCTAGCATCAGTGCCTTGAATTTGAATCGAGCTGCAATTGGGAGCCAGTGTAGGGAGATGAAGAGACAAGAGAGACAGAAGAGACAGGGAGACGTAAACAAGGCTGATTACATCAAATGCACTGAAGCAAGTTTTATTTTTTCTGGAAACGTATAACTTCAACTTCACAGCATTTGAGTTTCCGCCACTGGATTGTTGCAACATTTATCTCACAATGCTCCCTTTTTTTCTCAGAATTGTGTGATATAAAGTCACAATTGCATGATGACGGAGGGATTTTAAACATAAGTAGCACCGGCTATGCATTATTATTTTGGAGCAGTTATTATTTGAAAAGAACGAACCTGCAAATGTTTCAACTGACCAATCAGAATCAAGCATTCCAGAGAGCTGTGTAATAAGCAACAATAATGCATTGACCACAAATTTATGGTCTTTTTAAGTACTTTCAAAAGAAAGTACTTCTATACTTTCACTCAAGTACAAATTTGTGGAGTTATTAACATTTAAAATTAACATTTAAAAAAAGTTTTAATCCATTTAAAATTTGAATAGAAAAGTTTGAAAAATGTGAAAGATTTTCTCTCGAAATTGCAACAAGTGGCCTAATGATCAATGGATCGGACATAAGTAATCTATGCATTACGGATATGACTCGCAATTAAAGCTTTTTAATATCACATTCCAACTATATACAACTACAAATCATGAAACAAATTATAGACTCTATTAAAGATTATAAAAGCTTTTCCAAAACAAATGTATTTAAAAAGAAACTAAACGCACCATAAGTCTATTCAGCACGAATAACAGATGTTTCCACGACATGCTCCGGCGGGATCACATGGATTTAATTTTATTTAGGCCTTCACTCACAATAAAAACAAAACATTGTGCTTAAATGTGCCTAAAAGAAAGAAACATTTCCATTCGATGATAAATTTGTTGGTTTGTTTTAAATAGCAGATGATCTATCACTGGAATGTGTTATGACGAGCGCTCGTTGCCGCTGTTATAAGGTGGCGCTCGTGCATTGGTTTTAATTAGAAAAAGACCTTTACGAGGGCGGATTAGAACTCGCAGCATCAGAAATACCAATCACTTATTCTACCGCTAGACCACTACAACACACAAATAAATAGAGCAAATTCATGTTTATTTTCACTGTTAGGTTACTTTTGACTTCGGCCTTAAGTATATTTTATTGTTAATATTTCTATTTATATAATAATATAATAACTTTGTCGCCATGTGCCTCCTTGTGATGTGGGACCCCGCAAACAATGGATTTTTCTGTAGATCTGTTATTTTAACAATCATTAAATGAGACTGAAACCAACCTGTCTGTTGCTCGGTATCTTCTTGTTTGACTCGTAATGTTTCTTCAATCTTCACATCTTCAGTCTCCTCTTTAATAAACTCCATCTTTATAATAGTGTCCATAAAGAGATCCCGTTTAAGATGTTCAGAAAATTATACACTGCAAGGGTTTAAAAACACAAACCTTTCTTCTTTCTCTCACAACAGATGCAGAGAGAAGTGCAGACTTATGACATCACAGTATCATACCAAAATAAAAGTCCTGTTCACACGCCAACATTTCTAAAGTACTTGAAACACACACACACACACACAGCTTGACACACATTCTCAAGACAAGTTCTGTAATTCTACTGTACATGTTATTATGAACTGCTGGCTTGTTTGAGGCCAAACATAAACAAACATTTCTTTTTTAAAGTTTATACTGTATGTGTTTGAGGTTAAAGGGAAAATGTTGATGCTGTTTTTTAACAGGTTAATGTTCATATTTAAATTAGGAAAATAGTCTTGTTCTGGGAGACCAGAACAGAAATAGTTATAATTGTAACTGGAAAAATTATACAGAAATAGTTGGACTTTGCTCAGACTTAGCTTAAGCCTTTCTAAATAACCCAAACAACATTTGAGATGCTGTGAAATGAGATCAGTCTGCTGGTAAAGGTAGTCAGGCAAAGTCACAAGACTTTTTTGTTTTTCGGTGTTTGAAAAAAAAAAAGTTTTTCCATTGTAGTCTATGTGCACTTTTTTATTATTATTAGATTAAATGTTTATCCAGCTCAGTTTGCACTGATAATCTTGTGGGCACCATACTGTTGTGCTCTGGGTGTCCTTTACTGATCTCGCAGCTGGAACAAATCTAAAAGTGACCAATAGAAACATACCCTAACAGTGTTACCACTCTCCCACATACAATCATTTGACTTGATTACCAGTCTAAAATTAAAAGTATACAGAAAATGCAATTTAAATAAAGAAAAAGTAGTGACAACTGACTGTATTCATGTATTTTGCCCAAGATTTATTGTTTACGACATAAAAGCTGTTTCCGTCACGTAGCACTTCTCTCTGGTTTAAAGGCTTAGTTCAACCCAAAATAAAAATTCTGTTGTTCCAAACCCATAAGACCTTCGTTCATCTTTGGAACACAAATTAAGATATTTTTGATGACGTCAGAGAGCTATCTGACCATCTGTAGACAGCAACACTACTCTTCAAAAGTCACCGAAGAGTGAAGACTCACTCAAAAAGTAAACCTTAATGTCCACATGAGAATTCACATGGAAGAAAAAACTGTCACCAGTATGGAATAGCCGCTAAAAATAGATTAATTAAACCAAAGTTTGCCTATTAGATATAAAACCCAAAACTGATTTTACCTCATGTTTATCCACTACAGAAACTTCCAGAGCCAGCGTCAAGTTCAGAAGAAGTTAGGCTGCTCTCGGCGGTACATGAGCGCTGAGCACCCAGTGATCACAAACTTTTAAAAAGGCGCTATCTTTATTAATAAACCCCAGATTTAAGTTTTAAAAAACTACACTCTCGCCTGAAATACTCTTACAACTGGATTTCATGGCACAATAAGAGTAATATTTTGTCAATTTAGCAGTTTTCTGCTTAACCTTTAATGCTTGATGATTGGTACGAAATGCATGAGACAGGAGCCACCTGGTAGTAGCTCCTCCTATGACATAAATTTACATGTTGTGAACTGTTAATTTCGTTGACGAATATTTTTCATCATAATTTTAATCTACATTTTTTCACAGATGAAAACAAGATGATAACGATAACGAATAACTAATTTGGTATGACAACAACTAGGAAGAAAAACATTTTCGTCAATGAATAAAAACGAGACGAAAATGTTATGGAGGGACGATTGGGAAGAGATTATTTCAGAACGAATGTGCTGCATGGTTCGATGTGTTAGATGTGTACATGAACTCTATTTATAAGGTATAGACTTGCTGCACGTCTCATTAAACGTTCAAAAATCTCGATATGTGGGATTAAGAGAAGAGCAGGCATATGAATAAGTTTGAAGATGGAAGAGAGAACTCAGTTCAGTCCAGTTTCTGAGCGCAGACACTGAAGCATACACACACAGCACGTCTACGTTACTTTTCAATGGAGAATTACACACAAAAGGATTTCAAATTGTCCGTTTTGACTAGCATTCAGGTAAACAGAGTCGACTACGTATTACGTGAATGTAAACGGTAGGGAACATGTTTCAGTACATTGACAATAGCAACTAAATTAGGCTGCGTTCCCTTTAAATCTGAATACACACGAATGCAAAGTCATGGTAATCAAGCAACAAAAGTAAAATCACTCAATGTCCCTGACTGAATCACGTAGTACTTAGTAGTTCTAAAGATTAATATGAATTTGCTTATATAAAAAATATGTCTGCTTGAAAGAATGAATAATATGGTAATATTATAATATATATGGTAATATGGTCTTTTTTCACCGATGCTGACCTATGTGGTACCAGAATGATCATAAACAGGAATGTGGGAGTTTAAATTGGATATGAAAGGGGGCTTATGACGTTTGTAATGGAATGCGATGAGTTATTTTTATTTCCGTCTGTGTAATTTATAAAAGGAAATTTTTTATGCACAGCACAATCAGATGACTGGTAAAACTTTGTATATGGTCCTTTGTGAGGCAGAGAATTCTGTAACGGAATTAACCGAAGAGTTACAGGCAGGGTTGAAAGGAGCAAAGTTACTAAAGAGGGTTAGAAAGTCTGTATTAGAGGAAAACAAACATAACCTCAGTATCTATTCAATATAGTGACTAAATTAACAAAAAATAGTACTGACCTTCCACAAGTAACTGGACACTGGTATGTTCAATGAAGGACGTGCAGATGTCATTCTCTTTCAAGTAGTAAGACAGAACTACATAATGACAATTGCATATGGAATATAGGAGGAGATTGAACCCTCAATCGGGGAAGGTAATCTTACCTACACCACCTGAGATCCTCATGGTAACACTCAGGAGCTCCCAGCCCTCTAGCGGTTCTCAAGAATACATCACCTCGAGGGCCTAGCATCAGATGCTCCGCAACATCCGACTTCCGAGGGGATCGGAGGACTTATCAGTTGACAGTGTAAACTGATAAGGATTACTGGAGAAGCTGACCGAACAGGTCCTACTCCGGCTCTTCAGCTGTTAGAGGTGAGAACACAAGAAGAAACCGGTTCAACACGAAGGCTATAGAACCTAGCGAACTTGTTAGGGGTCGCCCAACCTGCAGCTCTACAAATGTCAACAAGCGAGGCACCTCATGCCAACGCCCAGGACGACGCTGCACTTTTAGTTGAGTGAGTGCGTACACTAAGGGGACAGGGTGCACCCTGAGCCTGGTAAGCCAGGGTGATGGCATCCACTATCCAGTGGGCCATCCTCTGCTTAGAGATGGCATTCTCCTTCTTCCGACCTCCATGACAAACAAAGAGCTGATCTGCGGTCCTGAAGCTCTGTGTCCGGTCTATGTAACATCTTAATGCTCGGACGGGACACAGCAACAGTAAGGTTGGGTCTGCCTCCTCCGAAGGCAGCGCTTGGAGGTTCACCACCTGGTCTCTAAAAGGAGTGGTAGGAACCTTGGACACATAGCCAGGCCGTGGTCTCAGGGTTACCTGAGAATCCTCGGGTCCAAACTCGAGGCACGAATCGTCGACCGAATATGCCTGCAGGTCCCCTACCCTCTTGATGGAGGCCAATGCGAGCAGGAGGAGAGTTGGCATTGATAAAAACCACAACTCTACTGCTGGCAAAGGCTCAAAGGGATCCTCTCTCAATGCTCTCAGCACAAGAGAGAGATCCCCTGAATGTGCTCTTTGAGACGACCCAGGGCTAGACAAACTGCTAGCAACTTGAAGCAATTGATGTGCCAATGCAGATGGAATCCTGTCCAAACCCATGACACTGCATGCCCGTTGTACGTGGCGCCCCACCTTGTTGTGGATGCATCTGTGAATACCACAGTATACCTGGAGACCTGTTCTAAGGGCACTCCTGCCCGAAGAAACATTAGGTCTGACCACGTGGAAAAAGCGCGAGGTCCATTGAGGTCCATGACACAGCATCTCCACAGGCTTTGTAAGCATCATCGATCGGGCCGACGAATGCTTACAGGCCCGAGAGGGGAGCGACGCGTTACCCTGCCAGGAAGTAGATGTATGCAGACACAGTTGCATCGCAACAGACCTCTCTACCTGGAAGACCACCTTGTAGCCCCAGGCTGCACCACCGTCAAGGGGGGTGAAGGAGGACGAGCCGCTCAATCGCTTCCTGGCAGTGAAAGGTGCCTTCCACGATTGAGTCAACTCATCATGCACATCCAGAAAGAATGGAACCAGAGTAGGCCCCTGCGCACCGGCACGGGCCACACCCAGGTACCAATCATCCAGCCTCGAGGGTTCAGGACGTTGTGGAGGTATCCACTCAATCCCGACCCCCTAAGTGGCCCGGGCAAGCTTAGCGACTAGCTCAGGATCAGTATCCGGAACGGTTGAGCGCCCATTGGACGCTGCTCCAGAACTGGATGCCTCATCACCCAAGCCGTACTCTCCTCCTGATGCTGTGACAGACATCTGGTCATCAGGGGGAGCCCCAAAGGAAACATCTGGCACCATTTCCGGTTGACTGGGCTGCCCCGATGGAAACTCCATCAGTGTCGGAGCGCATTTGGCAGGGGGCGCTCCCCGAGGGGAGTTCCTCACTGTCACGGTCAGTCTTGCCCTGTCTCCCCCGGAACCTGAAGCTCCACGGACGCTGCCAGTGTAAGGTAACGGCCACACCCAACAATGCACGGATGGTAGGACATCCCGAAGGAAGCGTCTTTGACAATTGTCTTTGATTCTTGAGATCATAAACACATGAATTAACATTTCTGCACTTGAGGTTGAGAGCATAGGATGCAATTTAGATATTTTCTTGAGATGGAAAAACAAAGGAAAAAGTTTTCTTAAGGGAAAACATCCTTTAGTGGACTTTGCTATCCTTGGTACTACCAACAGTCCAGAGTTTTGCGTTCTTAAGAATCGTGATGGATTGTAGCGTGTTAGAAGACTAGTTAGGTATGCAGGAGCTAAATTATTAAGTGCCTTATAGGTAAAAAGTAATATTTTATAGCTGATGCAGAACCTAATAGGCAGCCAGTGCAGAGACTTTAAAATTGGGGTAATATGATCATATTTTCTTGTCCTGGTAAGGACTCTTGCAGCTGCATTTTGTACTGTATCTGTATCTGTAGCTTGTTTATTACAAGTTGCTGTCTAATATAACACCCTGACTTTTGACTGTAGTTGAAGTAACCGTAACATTTCATCTTGTCTTGTTGAGATATATAGTTGAGTATCATCAGCATAACAATGAAAATTAATCCTGTGTTTTCTAAAAATATTACCAAGGGGCAGCATGTATATTGAAAATAGTAGAGGACCTAGGACAGATCCTTGTGGCACTACATACTTTACTGGTGATAACTGCAATGACTCCCCATTTAAATAAACAAAGTGGTAAACCATCTTAAATCCTGCCCTTAATAATAATTTTTTATGTGCATAATTTTGAAGTCAATCTATTAGTATGTCGATCTATTAGCACCCAAACTCTGGAACAATTTACCTAATACTGTTCGGGAGGCAGGCACACCCTGTCAGTTTAAATCTAGATTAAAGATGCATCTTTTTACTCTGGCTTACGCTTAACATACTGATACACATTTATTAATCAAATCCGTTAAAAAGGATTGTTATGCTGCATTAATCAGATCATACGCTAATATTAGTCTGTCTCTCTCTTATTCTGTTCCTAAGTCCGTTTTCAGATCAGAAATGGTGTACCAGCACAAAGAGATGATCTTCATCCGAGACAAGAACACCTAGATGAGCTCCGTGGACAGATCGGTGGATCCAGATGCACACACACACACACACACTATATAAATAAAAGTGATTAATTGATTGAATGATTAATTGATTATTTTTCTGAATCCTTCACCTTTAACTATGTGAATCCATAGTGATGATAGCAATGTGCACTTACACTGTGGTTACACACTAGATACACATCTAGTTACTATGGAAGTACACAGGTATTAGGGACACTTAAAATAAAGTGGGACCAATACTTCATTTTTGTACAGCCTATTTGTTGAAATCAAAACCCATTCAAACCTTTTTTTCAGCTTTATTTACAAATTTTGCCAAGTAACCAAAACCACTATACTTAATGTCAGGTGGGGCAATTAAAATGGGGTTTATAATAGTTTCTGTAAAATTTAAAACAGTCCAAGCACTAAACTAATTCCTAAGGAGAAAAAATATAAACAATAAACCAACACTACAGTGAATTCTAAATGGTCAAGGGCTTAGGATATTCCAATTAATTCCATTGCAAGAGTTCCGCCAATTGTTGGCACTCAAGCAACAAGTCAGAGAAAAGTTTGTGAAAAAAAGGACTGGAATGCAGCCCTGGAGAGCCACTGTCCTGCAGAGTTTAGCTTCAACCCTAATTAAACACTGGAAGATGCTAATAAATAGGTGCATTCAATTCTAACCAGTGCTGTGATCAGTGTATGAAATCAAGTACTGAGAGAGCTATAGGAAGGCAGATGGACGGATAAATTACCGACCAATAAAGGTGAAAACAATGTCATTTTATTGCACTGATAAATTAATGAAATCCGATAAGTAGATCCGATAAAGCAAAGTTTTCAGACTATATGCAGACTATATGAAATATTAATATAAAAACATGAACTATCGGTTATCAGTATCGACTTTATTATCGGTATTGGTTAAAATTTTTCATATTGTGCAACAGAATTTGATGTCATACTCTGATCATTCATCTGCTTTACACACTGAATTAAAAATCATTACTAATTTGAAAATATGCAGTGAAATTTGAAAACTTTTTCCACACTGTTGGCAGGTGACGGGTGAACTCTCGTGTGGCCTTTAAGTCTTCACTGTAGATCGAAACTCTCTCCACACTAAGAGCATATATAAGGTTTTCCTCTAGTGTGAATTCTCATGTGTTTGTTAAGATTTACTTTTTGGTTAAAACTTTTTCCGCACTGACGGCACACATAATGCTTCTCTCCAGTGTGAATTGTCATGTGTTTGTTAAGATTTCCTTTTTGGTTGAAACCTTTTCCGCACTGTTGGCACACAAAATGCTTCTCTCCAGTGTGAATTCTCATGTGTCTGTCAAGGCTATCTTTTCGGTTGAAACTTTTTCCACACTGTTGGCAGATAAAAGGACACTCTCCTGTATGAATCATCATGTGGTCGTCAAGGTTTTCTTTTCTATGGAAACTTTTTCCACACTGTTGGCAGGTGTGAGGCTTTTCTTCAGAGTGAGTTTTCATGTGGAGCTTAAGGACTTTGTTTTGAGTGAAACTCTTTCCACACTGTTGGCAGGTGAAGGGCTTCTCTCCAGTGTGAGTTCTCATGTGAACGTCAAGGTGTTCTTTATGTCTGAAACTTTTTCCACACTGTTGGCAGATGAAAGATTTCACTCCAGTGTGAATTCTCATGTGTCTGTGAAGGTTTCCTTCATGAGTGAAACTCTTTCCACACTGTTGGCAGGTGAAGGGCTTCTCTCCAGTGTGAATTCTCATGTGCACTTTGAGGTTTCCATGTAGATCGAAACACTTTCCGCACTCAGAGCAGGTAAAAGGCTTCTCTCCAGTGTGAACTCTCATGTGCCTGTTATGGGCTCCTTTTTGAGTAAAACTTTTTCCACACTGTTGGCAGGTATATGGCCTCTCTCCGGTGTGAATCCTCATGTGCACTTTGAGGTTTTCATGAAGTTCGAAACTCTTTCCACACTCAGAGCAGGTGTGAGGTTTCTCTCCAGTGTGAACTCTGATGTGCCTGTTAAGGTTTCCTTTTTGAGTGAATGTTCTTCCACATTGAGGGCAGGTGAAAGGCTTCTCTCCAGTGTGACTTTTCATGTGCCTGTAAAGGTTTGTGTCATGATTAAAACTTTTTCCACACTGTCGGCAGATAAAAAGTCTCTCTTCTGTATGAGTTCTCATGTGTTCATTAAGGTTACTTTTTCTATTGAATCTTTTTCCACACTGTTGGCAGATAAAAGGTCTCTCTTTTGTATGAGTTCTGATATGTTCATTAAGGTTACTTTTTCTATTGAATCTTTTTCCACAATGGTGGCAGATGAATTTTTTCTCACCAGTGTGAATTCTCATGTGCCTATGAAGGCTTACTTCATGAGTGAAACTTTTTCCACACTGTTGGCAGGTGCATGGCCCCTCTCCAGTTTGAACCGTCATGTGGTCCTTAAGGTTTCCATGTCCACCGAGACTGTTTTCACAGTGAAAAGGAGTAAAATA